>CM067372.1:39108519-39393519 GCA_034401795.1 Chaetoderma sp. LZ-2023a | reverse complement strand
AATTTAACCGGCACCTTAAGCTTAGATTAACGCTAATAAATTTCCTATTGCTGTTTGATAGCCATAGTTACGCCATCGCCGCCGCTGCCGCCGCGGCCGCCGCTACTCATACTAGTACTACTACTACTACTACTACTACTACTACTACTACTACTACTACTACTACTACTACTACTACTACTACTACTACTACTACTGCTACTGCTGCTGCTGACGCGGCGGCGGCGGTAGCGCCTAGTAGTAGTTGATGGTGGTGGTGGTGGTACGGCAATTTATTCAAATGTTGTTACTTCAAAAGCTCAGCTATTGTTACTGTTGATGCTGTTGCTGACGACGACGGTGATGACGACAAGGACAAAGATAGAACCCATAAAGACAATTCGGAGTGGGTGTGGGGTGGTGGTGGTGGACGGCGGCTGACGAGGAAGAGGAGGGTGGGGTGGGGAGGGGTTACTATGTGTTGAGTTTTCTTCATTCTTGTAGGCCTACATATATCACGTGATATATTCATGATAGGAATATTTAAACGCCCAGAAGCTTTCTTCGAGTTAGTCTTTTGTTTTCTTCGAGTTAGTCGGCTTTAGTTTTAATTCTTTGGCACAATCGAACTGAAAACAACCCCAACCCTTTCAATATTGTGGACAAATACTGCAGAAACAACGGGTGCTACGGGGTCAGAATTTGAACAGGTCGAGTAACGTTCGAATAACTTAGTTTTATTCTCAAAATTAACACCACACCCTGAATTTTCTTGTTTCTCGGAGCTTTTTTGTGTATATCTTCCAAGGAATTCAAGCCTCACCACCAACTTGTCAGTTTCCAGTTCAGAGGCGATGAGAGGGTCTTACTTATCCCGGTCCGGCATTTTACTCGTGATTTAGAAAGTTACAGTTAAAAGCCGAAGTTAAGTCCAGGTTTTCGCAGTCGCATTTGCCGGAAGCTTGCCTATATCTTTGATCAAACAAGCGAGAGTTATGGAGACTTAGTGACGTGACGTTTCCTTCCGTGTGAAACATGCCTGAGAAAATATCGAGGAAATGATCGCTGGATAACCAATGGCGGGATCCCATCTGCCACTCAAGTATCAGACGTCATGATCAATTACGTCTCTAGTTATATGACGTCACAATCATAATGACGTGCATAGCTACGTCACGGAAATCTAAAGGCCCATCACTAGTGGTTGACTTGTATGTCTTTGATGAATTTACAATTTTAGAAACAGTCTGTTGAATATTTTGATACTAATATGACTGGGAGCTATTGCTGCGCTGGGAGCTATCGCTGCACAGCAACAGCACCAGTCAAATTAGTTACAAAATAGTCAGCAGCTTAGCAGTATAGTTGCCTGGAAATTTAGATTCGGGTAGTTCAGGTTTCAAAGTTTTCAAATCGGTGTACACGCGTAAAAAAGTGGACAGAGCTTAGCTAGAAATCACGGGCATAGATAGAAAGTAATCCTTGTATTAAAAGATATACAGCTTACATTATTCTACCTTTCAGAATGTTACGGGTTCTCAATGATTTCAGCCCTATATCTTTTACATTTTATAACTCTATGAAATCTTGACGTTGTAGGGTATCTATAAAGTGGATTTTGACGTAACTCGAGGAGAAACGTACGTAGGCTAATAATCATTGCCAAAAACGCCACTACTACTTTCACCTTGCTAAGTTATCATACAAATGAGAGATCGTGATATGTCTTCCCAATGTTACCTGCATTTACTAAGCAGATCAAAACAGGTTGATTCCGGTGGTGACCTTGACCTGGCATTCGGACCGCATTGTCTTTGTTACAGGTATAGGGGCACGCGTCTTAAATAAGCTGTGAACGCTATATTAAATATTAATGAAAACGTCTTACCAGATAGCCTACCACCTGGATGCTATGATCAAGTGAATATAGGAGACGAATTCAGTGTGGTGTTAAAATTAGACATTCAAATGGTTTGCCATAAATACCACCAATCACAGACTTCCCGTACTAGAATAACTAAAACAATTTTTGATTAACTTGATCATGATATCTGTGACGAAAATTCGAAGTCTCTACTATAGAACTAATATTTTTCGGAACGTAATGCACAACGAAGCAAACAAGCAATGACTTAGATCAAATTTTATGCGCTCAAGGTAGCATATACAATTACAGAGGTGAATGTGTTAGTGACTGTAGATTTAGTTGAGATTCTAGTATAAGCCGGGCAGTCTGTTTGTTGGTCTGTCTGTTGCTCGGCTGGTCTGTCAGTCGGCCAGTCTGCTGCCTGGTTTGGCATTTCCGGCAAAGCTCCCTATGTCACAACAATAGCGCTTGCTTCACCTAGCGAGTTCTGTCAAAATAATACCCCTACTCCTAATTATGTCCAACCTTCTCGGGTTCTCGTCTCATAATGGCCTAGCTACTGATTGCTGTAAGCCCAGGTGTTTAATACCCAATAAACTAGTCAGGGTAAGTCCGGTACCATGTTTACCTATCACCTACACCTAATCGCCGTAATAATGTCATTAGGAGTGCTACCTTCAGCTTCCCATTAAGAACACGCAACGTTCCCACGTTACTGCTTCATCCCGTAAGGTACAGCAATATAAGACCTATAGCTGCTACTCTGGCGGATTGGCAAATCTTGCCTGCTTCATCAGGACCTACCGGTACATGATTCATGGCACAGGGGCCAATGTTGTAGATTCTTTTTAGACAACTTTTAGGCATTATTTCTGCCTATAGGTTTTAGCCGATTTCCGAAATTTTAGTTCGAATCTAAAATTCTGGAAATTCTGAACTAGTATATTTCGAGTCCAAGTCTGGGAACCACTTGATAAGTGTACACGCACACACGCGCACGCGCGCACGCACACACTCTCTTGAGGTAATGGTTATGTGTAAAACGTAGGCATCCAGGAAATCTGAAAGCGAACATCCGTGTTCCATTTTCTATTCGCGCTGACTAAATTATATTTTGTACTTTATGGTTTTAGCCTTGATTGGGTAACAGAATCTATACATTCAATATACCTGAATGGTTGATGAAAACCTGATAGTGCGCGGTACTGCCCTGGTATTGGCCTAGTAACGGCCCAGTAACCCGCGTTAGCAGGGAAATATCTCTAAGAAAACATAATCACTCACACTCGTGACGTCATATTACTTAGGATTGGAATGCCATGTCTGGTAACAAATGAAACCACGATCCCGGACACTGGACCACAGTCATATTTACAAAATATCTTAGAATCCGCATCCTGTTATTCCAATTTTAGTATAAACTCTTACCGATTCTACTCCCGGAGCACAAGTCTCTATTAATCAGATTTTCTTTGGCTCGCATATTTTCAAAAGACTGGAAGTTGTGTCTATCTTGAACAACACCAGCTTCCAGAACCTATACCCAGTACTTTTCAAAGTGAATAGTATACGTTTCTCCAGGTTTAAAGCGTGATTTTGATGCTGTAGCTCAAGCGATGCAGAAGTAAAGATAATGGACCTTTCCAGTTTTAGCTATGCCCCGCCCACCTTTAGCTAGGCTCCACCCACACTTCGCCGTGTTGCAATTGATCGATCCCCGAATGCCCTAGCTATCAATTTCCTGAAAGCTATGCAGGTAAGCTGGTGAATACTTTGTAACTAATTTGACTGGGTGATGTTGCTACCTATGGCAGCAACAGCGCCCAGTCAAATTAGTTTCAAAGTTTTCAGCTTAATATTTATGAAATAGTAAAGACATACAATTCGTACACCAATGCATAGTCCGTCTTCAAATATGCGCTCGTGACGTACTTATCTACGTCATTCATGACGTCATAATGACGACATTTATTATGACGTCATTGTACACGTCACGTGGTTGAATATGACGTCATATGATGGATGGATAAAGTGGAAAGGTACATTCACCTTTTCATTTTAACCAACCATCATATAACGTCATAATTAACTACGTGACGTGTGGAATGAAATCATAATCAATGACGTCATTATAACGTCATGAATGACGTAGGAACGCATAATTGAAGACGAACTATACGTTGTTGTACAAATTGTGTCTATTTAATAAATATTCTGTTGAAAATTTTGAAACTAATATTTAACAGCTTATCTGTATAGCTTTCTGGAACTTGCTAGTCAGGGATTTCAGGGATCGATTGATCCCAACACAAGCGAGGTGTGGGTGGAGCTTAGCTAGATGTGGGCCGGAGTTAGCAAAAACTGGAAAGGTCGATTAGTGTCTCGCTTTCAACTGTTATTTCTCAGATATCAGTGACAGTTGGAATTCTGTAACGTGACAAGTATGTATAATTAGTAATAGAACCAGTAGACCTGTATTAGCGGATACAGTTAGCGTAGAAGTTTGGATACTGTTAGAAATCTTTGGCCAGTAACTGCCTCCGCCGGTAGTGCAACCGCATTCCTTGGCAATCATCTTATTTGTGAATTGTTGATAACATGTTGGTCCATGCGATGTAGGATACAGCATCACTTTCACTACTACCTGTGCTATACCCAGTGATAGACCTACTGAATTATCATTGCAGAATGTTGACCAGTGCTAGCCATGAGATGGACACTAGTGAAAAGTGAATATAAATCTTGACTTATTTTCAAAGTGGTCGATATGCTTAAATCTACTTATATTTCAATAATATTATCCCAATTTTGTCTAAACATAAACAAAAAACTTAAAATCTCTTGTTTTTAGAGTTTCATGCAATGTTCATGGAACCTGTTGGAAGTTGTAGAGCTCGTCATTTTATTTTAGCAAATCTCGATTGTGCTGACGAGTAATGTGTTTTGGCATATGAGTTGGAATGTCACACTCTCTTTAGAATTTTTTAAGATCTCGCATCACGTTGACCCCCATCTAGAATGCCACTCTGTTACTTTGACATCCGAGACGTCACTTTCCTTTCTACGCCATCCATGATGCCAGCCTCACTTTGGCTCTATCTAGCATGTCACTCTCTTATGGCTCCATCTAGCATGTCACTCTCGTTTAGCTCTATCTAGCATGTTAGCGTCGTTTGGCTCTATCGAGCATGTCTCTCTCTTTTGGCACTATCCAGCATGTCACTCTCTTTTGGCTCTATCTATCATTTCAGCCTCTTTTGGCTGTATCTAGTACGGCACTCTCATTTGGCTCTATCTAGTGTGTCACTCTCTTTTGGCTCTATCTAGCATGTCACTCTCATTTGGCTCTATCTAACATGTCACTCTCTTTTGACTCTATCTAGCATGTCTCTCTTTTGGCTCTATCTAGCATGTCACTCTCTTTTGGCTCTATCTAGCATGTCACTCGTGTGGCTCTATGTAGCATGGCACTCTCCTTTGGCTCCGTCTAGCATGTCAGCCTCTTTTGGCTATATCTGGTATGTCAGCCTCTTTTGACTCTATCTAGCATGTCTCTCTCTTTTGGCTCTATCTAACATGTCGCTCTCTTTTGGCTCTATCTAGCATATCAGCCTCGTTTGGCTCTATCTAACATGTCAGCCTCTTTTGGCTATATCTGGCGTGTCAGCCTCTTTTGGCTCTATGTAGCATGTCACGGTCACTCTTGTTTGGCTTTATATAGCATGCCACTCTCTGTTGGTCCTATCTAGAATGTCACTCTCTTTCGGCTCTATCTAGCATATCACTCTCCTTTGGCTCTATCTAGCATGTTAGCCTCTTTTGGCTCCATCTAGCATATTACTATCTTTTCGCTCCGTCTAACATGTCAGCCTATTTTTGCTCTATCTAGCATGTCACTCACCTTTGGCTCTATCTAGCGTGTCAGCCTCGGTTGGCTCTATCTAGCATGTTAGCCTCTTTTGACTCTGTCTGGCATGTCAGCCTCTTTTGGCTCTGTCTGCCATATCAGCCTCTTTTGGCTCTATGTAGCATGTCACTCTTTTGGCTCTATCTAGCATATCAGTATATCAGCCTCGTTTGGCTCTATCTCTAGCATATTACTATCTTTGGCTCCGTCTAACATGTCAGCCTCTTTTGGCTATATCTAGCATGTCCCCCTTTGGCTCCATCTAGCAGGCTCTGTCTAGTATGTCAGCCTCTTTTGGCTCCATCTAGCATGCCACGCTCTTTTGACTCTATCTAGAATGCCACTCTCTTTGGCTCCATGTAGCATATTACTATCTTTTGGCTCCGTTTAACGTGTGGGCCTCTTTTAGCTCTATCTAGCATATCATTCTTTTTGGCAGCATCTGCAATGCCCCTCTCGCTTCTTCAACACGATACCTAAAGCGTACCTTGAATGAATTTAAAACAGTGATTCATTAAGCAATTGTCATTTTAGCGCGATTGTAGCCGCATTTATTTCTTTATCAAACAGCATAAATTTTGGCGTAGGCTGCACCTGGTGCTTTATGTTACCACCGTACCCGTATTAATTAGTCTCCGTCTGACTTAGAAGTTAAATATCGAGAAATGTAAACGAATAATACATATTTATCAACAATTATCAAAAGTCATAGCTAAAGTAGTAAATTTGTTCTAGGTTTTTCACTCGATAACGTGGATGTGGCCATATATCAAATATATAGCTTAGCGGTAACGGCACCGTCATATCTCAACTTTCCAACGCACCCTGCTGATGCTACAAGATGCCAGGCCAACAGGTTGCCAAAACACAATTTATATAATTTTGGCTTGCGCTTCACCGTTTCACTACTAAATTGTCTTTTAATCTTATTCTGTTCCATTCTATCCGGATTATGTTTTTTCATTTGAAAGCCTGTCCTATGGAAAGCTGTTTCTGTCAAAGGCAGCAACAGCGTATACTGGCACTTGTGTGAGAGCCGCCACACCTTCTGTTCACCCAGTTTTCTTCTATATACTGTATACTGTATCAAGTGTTTACTGTTGAGGTCAGCGTTACAAGGGTCGATATGAACACGAGTATATGTTATCATAGAATGAATTGGGGGGTAATTTTGGACGACCCTGTCAACCGAATTTTCTATTTTTGTCGTAAGGAAAGGCTCGTGCCGTCCCCTAAAGTATACAATGTCGCGTCGTGATAAGCTAAATAAGAGACATTGCACCACCCAGATGCACACGGGTGGGAAGGCGAGTTTGTGTGGGAGGAAAGACGAACTGTGGGAAAGCGTAGTGCTTGTATAAAGCAGAATATTAGCATCTATCCACTTTAACGCTGAAATCCTCATGTCTCAATTTGAGAGTAACTAAATAGGAATTTAAACTATTTTGACTAGAAACTGGTACTGTCCTAGCCATAAATAAATGCCTGTTCAAATAATTTCTAAATGTTTAACATTACATCCTAAATAACATGTTTATCGGATTTATTAATTAGGATAGTTTATAATGTATCCACTTAGTAACTGTTGTCCGTCCGTCCGTCCGTCCGTCCCTGTGTATATAAATACGTGTATAAGGCAGCACATATCACTATAGTCACGGGAACACTCGAGTGAATGGCAAGACTGTCGATGGTGACAAGGGATATACAAACGCCAATAAATATAAATAACTTTTTTAATTTACGTTTTGAACTTAAAATACATTTATATCGTTTTAATCTGTACCTCGTTAGCCAGTTGCGCTCGTAAGAAAATGTTAATTTTGAGTAATCCGTGATTCATATCGTGCTATCCGATCATATCTGTGATATGAAATGCCAGCTTATCAGTGTTTGTATGTATCAGTATATATGTAATGACAGACATGCGCAATGGCAAGCACGGCATGCAGTCGCTGAAGCTTTCTCACCGGAAGCATAGATGTTCCTTGTTTTGCACATTCGTGATAGATAATATTGGTGACTAGTGACAGTCATAACAGATAAGAATGTATTAGCGACTTTGCTGCTGCGGGCCAATAATTAAATCTGTGTGTCTAGATCTTAAATCACGAGTAGTAGCCAGACTGATACATCGAGTTTGTTATTCTATGGACACAAGTGGAAGGCACACACTATCTTACTTTTCTATGGACACAGTTGGAAGGCACGCTGTTGCTTGCTGTTCTATAGACACACATGGAAGGCACACTGGGACTTGCTGTTCTATGGACACACGTGGAAGGCACACATTAACTTGCTGTTCTATTGACACCAATGGAAGGCATACTGGTGCTTGCTTGTTCTATAGACACACGTGGAAGGCACGCCGGGACTTGTTGTTCGATGGACACAAGTGGAAGGCACACTGGAGCTTGTTGTTCTATAGGCACGCGTGGAAGGCACACTTGAATTTGCTGTTCTATGGTCACACGTGGAAGGCACATAGTAGCTTGCTGTTCTATTGGCACAAATGGAAGGCGCACAGTAGCTTGCTGTAGAAATCGACATATTGCCATGGGACTGTACTCCTCTATCTGCCCAGCAGAGTCTGTGCAACTCACCAAAGCATCAGCAACGATCCAAGAGCAAACAAACGAGACCACTGTCAAGATTATTATATTCACAGATTCGCTCTCCATACTCCTTCAAACAATAAGTTGGCCAGCGCATAACACCCATGAGTAGGACTAGAACTAATATTCTCCAATAGATTGCATCCTACCGTGATATTCCAGACAATGAGTGGGCAGAGTGGCAACGAGGGAGAAACACTAGAACTCACCGATCTAACTGTATCCTATGAAGTAACTAAAAGCTGTCTGTAAGAAGAAATGGTTACCCCACCACCATGACCAGAACAAAAACAACAGCTATAGCCAGTTGACAATAATGGAACATGCGATCATCCCCAGACTGCCCACCTCGCACTACAGGATGAAATATCAGACAAATGTCCGTGTAATACAGATCCCCTTGACCACAGAACAGATCGTGTAGGGATTGCTCCACCCATGACATAAGAAACACATGGCAGGCTGGTGCAAGTCTTGAGGATACGCTCTATGGTTGTGGATCAGCTCCAACAGACGGCAACCATCATCAGATTGACTGGAGTAGATGCCTAAAGGAATGAACACGGAAGAAGAAGTAAAAGTTCTAGCAAACAGCTCTCTGTTGGTGGACCAGCAATTTCCAAATGATAGCCGGTTCCGGATCTATATATCTAAATGAACTCAATATGCACCATATTGCTGGTAGAAGCCAAGATTCGTGGCTAATGGGCGTCGGTAACCCTTGTTTCA
Organism: Chaetoderma sp. LZ-2023a; assembly: GCA_034401795.1. Lineage (NCBI taxonomy): Eukaryota > Metazoa > Mollusca > Caudofoveata > Chaetodermatida > Chaetodermatidae > Chaetoderma > Chaetoderma sp. LZ-2023a. The sequence continues at coordinate 39,384,422 of CM067372.1, read as the reverse complement.
ACTTCTACATTGCTATTTAAATCGATGCTTGTAGTGCTCTAGCGCTTCCAATGCAACAATTGCAATTAACACAATTATTCTTATTTAGACTATATACAGGTTTGGCACTGCGGTTGGTGCCGAATTCACAATTTGGTGTATCCAATTTATTTCTGCAGTAACGATATCGCCTTTAAATTCCATGCTGTGTAGCGGCACTCGAGTATATATATATAGTATATATAGGATCCTAGAACCCGGGAAAACATAAGAAATATATATATTTCTTATGTTTCCCCGGGTTCTAGGATCCTAACAGACTAACTATCAGAAGCGACATTATCTGCAGTATTTCCGAAGCCTTATAATCGTGTGGTTTCAACCCGCCACCAATACGTAGTCCTATGTTTTCAGGTTGCCTCTAACGTACTTACAATACAGGGGAATTTTGCCTTTACAGTTCACTTCTGATTTCTGCCCTTAGACTGGGATGTAGTCACGTCGATTCAGTTCGCCGTTAATATACTGCATATAGTTATTATCAAACTTCATTCACACTTAACACCCACTCCACCTCACCCCGAGATCAGTGGTAGAGACTGTGGCGACCACATACAGCAGAACAATGGACACATTAGGCAAAATGAAAATTGCTGGAAAATCCTGCGACACTGTCGCATTTTTATATCAAAGAAGAGGATTCCAAAATTATGTGGCAGTCGATTAGTTTATCTTGATCTCTGCAAACTGGAGGCTTTCGCCCACCACTTCCCGCGATGGCCAAGCATAGCGATGAATAAAATAAAGGCTTCACCGACAAGGCACTCGCCTCCATCTAGCTGAAGAAATGGTAAAACTGCGCTTGGGAATATTCACTCGGATTGTGGTCTTAAAATGGCAGTCAATTCTGGTGTGTTAACTATTAGCAAACCCTATTGCTTCTGGTGCAAGGGATGTAACTTTGTATGTTCATCACGAGGAAGATTACTTAGCCAGGGCTCTCGGATCCTCCTGGCTCCTCCTGTGTTTGTTTCTCTTGATTATTCTTCATTGTAATTTATATTTTATTTATTTGAACATTATGAACTGTTTTTAACAATCTACGTTTCGCACGGATCTAATTTCTATCGCTATATACAAACTTTACGGATTCCACCGACTGTGACAAGGACAGACATGTGCTCTTCCCGCCGCCCTGTACACAAGCAGGGACTCGTCGTTCGGGAAGCTGCGGTCCTGGCCTAAGTTTGAACAAATCAAGCGGGCATGTTCAGATATATCACAGTTATCACGTATATGAGATCAGTCTTACGCATTGTAACCTCGCTACACTGCCCCCAAGTGTTGTTGCGGCATGAATGTGACCTTGAATTAGTCACATGAAAGATGTCCAGCAAAGCGGACAACACAACACGAACTGATGGCGGCCATGCTTTTTAACGAACAAACTTCCCTTGAACAAACGTGAAAGGCGCTTGGTCTCTAAACATATTTACAAAATTTCAGCTCTATCCATTCAGCGGTTCGGGAGAAGAAGTCGTTTTCGCGATCAATTCCTCAAGCGGTTTCGGAGTAGATTTTTTAGTGTTTCTAAAAATCGGCTATTTTGGCCGGCGGCCATCTTGGATTTTAGCCGACCGACTTCATTTGAACAAACTTGAATCTCTATGCCCTAGGGATGCTTCGTACCAAATATAATTGAAATCGGCCCAGTGGTTCTTGAGAAGAATTCGTTTTAAAGGAAATGTTGACGGATGGACCGACGGACGACGGACGGACACACGACGGACGGTCGCCACAACATAAGCTCACTTGGCCTTTCAGGCCAGGTGAACTAATAATGATTAATTGTCTTTTTCCTCTCTGTTTAGTTGCTAGTGTAGGTTACATAGGTTCGTTTAAGTTAGACAAATAGTATAATATATTATAAGACTGGTAATTTTTTACATATGTAGTCCCCACCCCCACCCACCCCTACATTAAACCTCTAACACGCCAACTGACCAAAAAACCGAATTCTGCAGTGGTCTTCAGAAATGTCTATTTGTAGAGCAAGATAAGACTTTTGAGAATTTGCCACTGAAATCACTGGCTCGATTAGTCGAGCCAGTTATTCCTGTGATAAATTTCAAAAACATAATCTTCTCTTGGTCTGCAAATGGGCATTTCCAATAAGAAAATATAAATTTTCTAGAAGAGATTTGAGCATTATAGAGTTAAGTTTGTCGGTATATAAATGCTTGACATAGGCTATATACATGCACCTATGATATTCTAGCTCGTGGCTATTTGTCTTGCAGTGTCTGAGTTAGAGGTCGCCGCTTAGTGTCATTGGTCATATCCTCGTGATTGGCTCACTAGGGCTGCTACCTGATCTCAGTTTATAATGTAACTTAATGCAACAATGATCGCATCCAACCGTAACTCATTGTTACCGTATATTGTTCAAATCCGGGGCCAACGATAATAAAGTTTTTTAAATGTATTTAAAAATTTTTAAATTTTTAAAATCTTGTTATCATGCTGACGCTTTACGTTATAAACTGAACATTTATTTTAGACTCGGAGTATCAAATGATGTTCCATTCACGTTTCATTCGCATTAGCTCTATTGTGCGTAGCTTGTGGTGGCGCCGCTACGATACAGGGCAATGTCTGTGAAATTATCAACTAACATAGGTGCACCAGCAAGTCTCGTCTTTGGTATATCTACAGAGCTAATATGTATACCTTACACGGACGTGTGGATATCGGGGTCACACATAGATATATTAAGGTCATTCACACACTTCGAGCAATAAACCTAGTTAAACATTAAATTCATGATATCATGATATCTCATCTTCAAAGCAATTATGCTCGTGACATGTATATTTTGAAACCAATTTATCTTAGGCAGAGACAGTTTCTATAGTCTGAGAAAATACAACTCATATTTCAGCAGAGTTGGCAGGTCAGCATGGAAACAAATACCACAATCCCGCAGACAGCGTGTGGCCAAGCATCCCTAGAGAAAATGGTATTTATGCATATTATGATATGCGCATCTTAAATATACGATTTATGATAATATTTGCCATTTTAGAAATGGAGACTGTGTTCTGTTACTCTGTTAGATACTATGGTAAGAGTTATATTTTATATTTACGATTCAGTAGCTTTATATTTATTTTCCCCATTATCACGACTCATCAGTCCATCTGTATTTCCATCGTGTATTATATATGTCTCTGATAATACTGCTATATGTATTATCAGAGGTCCTGCTATTATACATGTGTATTATATATATCTGTGATACTACTGCCATGTGTATTATATATGTCTGTGATACTACTACTATGTGTATTATATATGTCTGTGATACTACTGCCATGTGTATTATATATGTCTGTGATACTACTGCCATGTGTATTATATATGTCTGTGATACTACTGCCATGTGTATTATATATGTCTGTGATACTACTACCATGTGTATTATATATGTCTGTGATGCTACTATCATGTGTATTATATATGTCTGTGATACTACTGCCATGTGTATTATATATGTCTGTGATACTACTGCCATATGTATTATATATGTCTGTGATACTACTGCCATGTGTATTATATATGTCTGTGATACTACTGCCATGTGTATTATATATGTCTGTGATACTACTGCCATATGTATTATATATGTCTGTGATACTACTACCATGTATTATATATGTCTGTGATACTACTGCCATGTGTATTATATATGTCTGTGATACTACTACCATGTGTATTATATATGTCTGTGATACTACTACCATGTATTATATATGTCTGTGATACTACTGCCATGTGTATTATATATGTCTGTGATACTACTGCCATGTGTATTATATATGTCTGTGATACTACTGCCATGTGTATTATATATGTCTGTGATACTACTACCATGTGTATTATATATGTCTGTGATACTACTGCCATGCGTATTATATGTCTGTGATACTACTGCCATGTGTATTATATATGTCTGTGATACTACTACCATGTGTATTATATATGTCTGTGATACTACTGCCATGTGCATTATATATGTATGTGATACTACTGACATGTGTATTATATATGTATGTGATACTACTGCCATGTGAATTATTTATGTCTGTGATACTACTGCCATGTGCATTATATATGCATGTGATACTACTGCCATGTGTATTATATATGTATGTGATACTACTGCCATGTGAATTATATATGTCTGTGATACTACTGCCATGTGCATTATATATGTATGTGATACTACTGACATGTGTATTATATATGTCTGTGATACTACTACCATGTGTATTATATATGTCTGATACTACTGCCATGCGTATTATATGTCTGTGATACTACTGCCATGTGTATTATATATGTATGTGATACTACTGCCATGTGAATTATATATGTCTGTGATACTACTGCCATGTGCATTATATATGTATGTGATACTACTGACATGTGTATTATATGTTTGTGATACTACCGCCATGTGTATTATATATGTCTGTGATGCTACTATCATGTGTATTATATATGTCTGTGATACTACTACCATGTGTATTATATATGTCTGTGATGCTACTATCATGTGTATTATATGTCTGTGATACTACCGCCATGTGTATTATATAGGTATGTGATACTACTACCATGTGTATTATATATGTTTGTGATACTACTATCATGTGTATTATATATGTTTGTGATACTACTATCATGTGTATTATATATGTTTGTGATACTACCCCCATGTGTATTATATATGTCTGTGATACTACTGCCATGTGTATTATATATGTCTGTGATACTACTGCCATGTGTATTATATATGTCTGTGATACTGCTGCCATGTGTATTATATATGTCTGTGATACTACTGCCATGTGCATTATATATGTCTGTGATACTACTGCCATGTGTATTATATATGTCTGTGATACTACTGCCATGTGCATTATATATGTCTGTGATACTGCTGCCATGTGTATTATATATGTCTGTGATACTACTGCCATGTGTATTATATATGTCTGTGATACTACTACCATGTATTATATATGTCTGATACTACTGCCATGTGTATTATATATGTCTGTGATACTACTGCCATGTGTATTATATATGTCTGTGATACTACTACCATGTATTATATATGTCTGATACTACTGCCATGTGTATTATATATGTCTGTGATACTACTGCCATGTGTATTATATATGTCTGTGATACTACTGCCATGTGTATTATATGTCTGTGATACTACTGCCATGTGTATTATATATGTCTGTGATACTACTGCCATGTGCATTATATATGTCTGTGATACTACTACCATGTGTATTATATATGTCTGTGATACTACTACCATGTATTATATATGTCTGTGATACTACTACCATGTATTATATATGTCTGATACTACTGCCATGTGCATTATATATGTCTGATACTACTGCCATGTGCATTATATATGTCTGTGATACTACTGCCATGTGTATTATATATGTCTGTGATACTACTACCATGTTTTATATATGTCTGTGATACTACTGCCATGTGTATTATATATGTCTGTGATACTACTACCATGTATTATATATGTCTGTGATACTACTACCATGTATTATATATGTCTGATACTACTGCCATGTGCATTATATATGTGTGTGATACTACTACCATGTGTATTATATATGTCTGTGATACTACTACCATGTGTATTATATATGTCTGTGATACTACTGCCATGTGTATTATATATGTCTGTGATACTATTGCATGTGTATTATATATGTCTGTGATACTACCGCCATGTGTATTATATATGTCTGTGATACTACTACCATGTGTATTATATATGTCTGTGATACTACTACCATGTGTATTATATATGTCTGTGATACTACTACCATGTGTATTATATATGTCTGCGATACTACTGCCATGTGTATTATATATGTCTGTGATACTACTGCCATGTGTATTATATATGTCTGTGATACTACTGCCATGTGTATTATATATGTCTGTGATACTACTACCATGTGTATTATATATGTCTGTGATGCTACTATCATGTGTATTATATATGTCTGTGATACTACTGCCATGTGTATTATATATGTCTGTGATACTACTGCCATATGTATTATATATGTCTGTGATACTACTGCCATGTGTATTATATATGTCTGTGATACTACTGCCATGTGTATTATATATGTCTGTGATACTACTGCCATATGTATTATATATGTCTGTGATACTACTACCATGTATTATATATGTCTGTGATACTACTGCCATGTGTATTATATATGTCTGTGATACTACTACCATGTGCATTATATATGTCTGTGATACTACTGCCATATGTATTATATATGTCTGTGATACTACTGCCATGTGTATTATATATGTCTGTGATACTACTACCATGTGTATTATATATGTCTGTGATACTACTACCATGTATTATATATGTCTGTGATACTACTGCCATGTGTATTATATATGTCTGTGATACTACTGCCATGTGTATTATATATGTCTGTGATACTACTGCCATGTGTATTATATATGTCTGTGATACTACTACCATGTGTATTATATATGTCTGTGATACTACTGCCATGCGTATTATATGTCTGTGATACTACTGCCATGTGTATTATATATGTATGTGATACTACTGCCATGTGAATTATATATGTCTGTGATACTACTGCCATGTGCATTATATATGTATGTGATACTACTGACATGTGTATTATATATGTCTGTGATACTACTGCCATATGAATTATATATGTCTGTGATACTACTGCCATGTGCATTATATATGTATGTGATACTACTGCCATGTGTATTATATATGTATGTGATACTACTGCCATGTGAATTATATATGTCTGTGATACTACTGCCATGTGCATTATATATGTATGTGATACTACTGACATGTGTATTATATATGTCTGTGATACTACTACCATGTGTATTATATATGTCTGTGATACTACTGCCATGCGTATTATATGTCTGTGATACTACTGCCATGTGTATTATATATGTATGTGATACTACTGCCATGTGAATTATATATGTCTGTGATACTACTGCCATGTGCATTATATATGTATGTGATACTACTGACATGTGTATTATATGTTTGTGATACTACCGCCATGTGTATTATATATGTCTGTGATGCTACTATCATGTGTATTATATATGTCTGTGATACTACTACCATGTGTATTATATATGTCTGTGATGCTACTATCATGTGTATTATATGTCTGTGATACTACCGCCATGTGTATTATATATGTTTGTGATACTACTATCATGTGTATTATATATGTTTGTGATACTACTATCATGTGTATTATATATGTTTGTGATACTACCCCCATGTGTATTATATATGTCTGTGATACTACTGCCATGTGTATTATATATGTCTGTGATACTACTGCCATGTGTATTATATATGTCTGTGATACTGCTGCCATGTGTATTATATATGTCTGTGATACTACTGCCATGTGCATTATATATGTCTGTGATACTACTGCCATGTGTATTATATATGTCTGTGATACTACTGCCATGTGCATTATATATGTCTGTGATACTGCTGCCATGTGTATTATATATGTCTGTGATACTACTGCCATGTGTATTATATATGTCTGTGATACTACTACCATGTATTATATATGTCTGATACTACTGCCATGTGTATTATATATGTCTGTGATACTACTGCCATGTGTATTATATATGTCTGTGATACTACTGCCATGTGTATTATATGTCTGTGATACTACTGCCATGTGTATTATATATGTCTGTGATACTACTGCCATGTGCATTATATATGTCTGTGATACTACTACCATGTGTATTATATATGTCTGTGATACTACTACCATGTATTATATATGTCTGTGATACTACTACCATGTATTATATATGTCTGATACTACTGCCATGTGCATTATATATGTCTGATACTACTGCCATGTGCATTATATATGTCTGTGATACTACTGCCATGTGTATTATATATGTCTGTGATACTACTACCATGTATTATATATGTCTGTGATACTACTACCATGTATTATATATGTCTGATACTACTGCCATGTGCATTATATATGTGTGTGATACTACTACCATGTGTATTATATATGTCTGTGATACTACTACCATGTGTATTATATATGTCTGTGATACTACTGCCATGTGTATTATATATGTCTGTGATACTACTACCATGTGTATTATATATGTCTGTGATACTACTACCATGTGTATTATATATGTCTGTGATACTACTACCATGTGTATTATATATGTCTGTGATACTACTACCATGTGTATTATATATGTCTGTGATACTACTACCATGTGTATTATATATGTCTGTGATACTACTGCCATGTGTATTATATATGTCTGTGATACTATTGCATGTGTATTATATATGTCTGTGATACTACTACCATGTGTATTATATATGTATGTGATACTACTGCCATGTGTATTATATATGTCTGTGATACTACTACCATGTGTATTATATATGTGTGTGATACTACTACCATGTGTATTATATATGTCTGTGATACTACTACCATGTGTATTATATATGTCTGTGATACTACTGCCATGTGTATTATATATGTCTGTGATACTACTACCATGTGTATTATATATGTCTGTGATACTACTACCATGTGTATTATATATGTCTGTGATACTACTGCCATGTGTATTATATATGTATGTGATACTATTGCATGTGTATTATATATGTCTGTGATACTACTACCATGTGTATTATATATGTATGTGATACTACTGCCATGTGTATTATATATGTCTGTGATACTACTACCATGTGTATTATATATGTCTGTGATACTACTACCATGTGTATTATATATGTCTGTGATACTACTACCATGTGTATTATATATGTCTGTGATACTACTGCCATGTGTATTATATATGTCTGTGATGCTACTGCCATGTTTATTAATATATATTAAGGCGGCCATCTTAAAAATATAGTTTTTGTGACTTTGACAAATTGATTAGCAGCATTGTTGAAATTTGTCCCAGATGCCAAATCCAATATGATGCGGCCACTGACGGCCACCCTAACATGCACACCATTTTTGGGTGATAAGCCGCCAATATTTGTCGAATCGGTATCAAACGGTGTTAATGCGGATGGATTGTGTCCGCAGGAGAAATCCGTGGATATGGTCTACGCTTTGAAGCCAAATATGGATTGTGTGCAAGCAATGTCGTTCGTTCTGAAAATCAGTAGATGTGTGATAGTTCCGCCATGATTTGTCACAGTAAATTGTATATGTAGGCCCATTGTACAAGCTCTACTGAAGACACCAATAATGTACCAAGGATCGGACAATATGAAAATCGGTTTCTGTGTGATAGTATGCACGCGAAGATTACATATATATTTACTGTTGGATTTTTTGGCAATCTTGCATCGTTCAAGCTGTCAAATAAAGTCTATGCGCCACCTTCAGGTTCAAAGAGCTTTTTTCCACATTTCCGATGGCTATATGGCGTCTGGAGACACTTGTTAGATTTATTCCAATACGCGGATATTTATCATTCCCTACAATTCAGGCTAAAACGTACTAACAGACTAGACCATAATGGCTAACTGAAAGAATCTTTACCAAAATTAGTTACGGCTTTAAAGTTAAGTCTAATCGAGCCAAATTTCTGCTAGTTCGTGGTAGAAATGGTACAACCTAGTGAATGGTATGTGTATGTTTAACTACTTCAAATAGCCAGGCCATTTGGTAATCTACGCTGTAAAACATTTTGAAAACACATTGGCATGTGGGTGGCATTGATTTCGCTTACAATAATATATTTCAGTCAAATTGTTTTCAAGACACTTAATATGCATCAGCTTCCATTGTTCAAGCGACACAGTACGAATGGTCCTGATATTGGCGAGGTGAGTGGGTTTGAGAGGGTTAAACACACATGGATCGTATGCTTTGTGTACTTTCTCACGTACCTGGTTCAAGATGGCTGATAGAGCAGAAACTGCTTGTTCTCACTTCAAAATGAGGCGAATATTCTGGCTGTTATTCCATCATAGCGCGCAATGTCGGGTCCACCTCGTGTAACCGTATATATGCTCCATGGATTAAGTACGACACAGTATTGGCATGTGTTGGAAAAAGTGTCGTATTTAACCATTTGACCCTTGAAATTACAGTTTTCAATTTTAAGGCAACTGTGCATTGAAAATTGTAGAACGTATTAAAACAAATTTAACCGCATAACACTTCAATACTTTGAATTGAGACAGCACCACGCTTCAATAATCTGTAAGTTTCGCTCAGAATATTCGAATATTCATTCATATAAACCAATATGAAAGAATATTCGCATAGCATACGAATATTCGAATATTTATGAAAAATTATAAAATTGTCTTGAATTAAAAACAAAGTGCCTTTTTTCATAATGTCTGCGAATATGTTGCTGAATGTAACACTTGACCAATTTCTAGGTCCTATATTGACTTGATTTGGTACTAATTTTGAATTCGATTCAATAATTTTCGAGATACCCATGGCATTTATAGGAATCTGTGTTATGGATATTTCAACGTTACGGTTGAAAGCAAATTAACAACAACAAAAACGACAACAACAACAACAACAACAGCAGCAGCAGCAGCAGCAGCAACGACAACAACAACAATGCCGCATACAGTTTTTATGGGATCACCACTGCGAGGGGTGGCCGTTATCATTGGCTCCTAAAGATGTCTGCTGATTTTGTGGTCAAGGGTAAAATGTTCAAGGTCACCCTTAAGGTCAAAGTTACCAGTTTTGGGGTTTTTTTTGCCAGAAACCAATGTCTGTTGGCCTGCGCAGTTCAATGGACATATCAGAAGTGACCACATGACACCCACGGTCATGCCCTTAAGGAAATGTTCAAACCACGACTACGCCCTCTCTTTTTATCCCCAAGAAGCAGGTTGACCTTTGGGGACAAAGGTCAAGGTCACCTCTTGGTGTCAAGATAACCCTTTACTTCATCATTGTTAGAAGTTTTGATTTTAGCAGAAAGGAACTACCCTTAATCACATAAGTGCAATGATCATATTAAAAGATACCGCATAGCCTATGTTGGTGCCAAGATAGAATTGCATATCAAACGGTACAAGGAAAAATTGAAAACAAAAATGTCTTTTTCAAAATGCCCTCAGACATTGTTTTTCGTCAGATACACCAGAACCTTGATAAACTCATAATTGCTATAATTTATTGATTGGGTATCATTTGAATATTGGATCCCTCCAATAGTTTTCGAATAAATGTGTTTTTCTTTACCTAAGCTGTCTCTCATAGAAAATGTATGATAACAATAATTAAACTGAATTTTCTCATTGAGTTTTAAACCGAATGACTAGAAACGTGGCAGATGTAAAGTACATATTGGGCCCTATTGTGTCACTCATATTTTCCGAACAAAACAGTCCATATTCTTACCGACTATATTTCGTTTCTACTATACGGCTGCCGTATGAAATATTCGAATAATTCGAATATTCATTCACATTCGAACACTAATAATCTGAAGTGAGACAGCAACACGCTTCAATCTGAAGTGAGACAGCAAGATACTTCAATCTGAAGTGAGACATCGACACGGTTCAATCTGAATGAGACATCAACACGCTTGAATAAGAAACGAGACAACGACATGCTTCCATCTTAACTGAGACAGCAACACGCTTCAATCTGAAGTCAGACAGCAACACGCTTCAATCTGAAGTGAGACAGCAACACGCTTCCATCTGATGTGAGACAGCAGCATGCTTCAATCAGAAGCGAGACAACAACAGGCTTCCATCTGACCATCTGAAGTGAGACAGCAACACGCTTCAATCTGAAGTGAGACCGCAACACGCCTCAATCTGAAGTGAGACAGCAACATGCTTCAATCTGAAGTGAGACGGCAACACGCTTCAATCAGAAGTGGGACAACAACATACTTCCATCTGAAGTGAGACAGCAACACGCTTCAATCTGAAGTGAGACAGCAACACGCTTCAATCTGAAGTGAGACATCAACGTACATCAATCTGAAACGAGACATCAACACGCTTCAATCAGAAGTGAGGCAACAACACACTTCAATCAGAAAACGAGACAACAAAATGCTTCCATCTGAAGAGAGACAGCAGCACACTTCAATCTAAAGTAAGACACCAACACACTTCCATCTGAAATCAGAGAGCAACACACCTCGATCTGAAGTGAGACAGCAACACACTTCAATCTGAAGTGAGACCGCAACACGCCTCAATCTGAAGTGAGACAGCAACATGCTTCAATCTGAAGTGAGACGGCAACACGCTTCAACCAGAAGTGGGACAACAACATACTTCCATCTGAAGTGCGACAGCAACACGCTTCAATCTGAAGTGAGACAGCAACACGCTTCAATCTGAAGTGAGACATCAACGTACATCAATCTGAAACGAGACATCAACACGCTTCAATCAGAAGTGAGGCAACAACACACTTCAATCAGAAACGAGACAACAACATGCTTCCATCTGAAGAGAGACAGCAACACACTTCAATCTAAAGTAAGACACCAACACACTTCCATCTGAAATCAGAGAGCAACACACCTCGATCTGAAGTGAGAAAGCAACACGCTTCAATCTGAAGTGAGACAGCAACACACTTCAATCTGAAGTGAGACAGCAACACGCTTCCATCTGAAGGCAGAGAGCAACACACCTCAATCTGAAGTCAGACAGCAAGACGCTTCAATCTGAAGTGAGAAAGCAACACACTTCAATCTGAAGTGAGAAAGCAACACGCTTCAATCAGAAGTGGGACAACAACATGCTTCCATCAGAAATGAGACAGCAACACGCTTCAATCTGAAGTGAGACAGCAACACGCTTCAATCTGAAGTGAGACATCAACGTACATCAATCTGAAACGAGACATCAACACGCTTCAATCTGAAGTGAGACAGCAACACGCCTCAATCTGAAGTGAGACAGCAACACGCCTCAATCTGAAGTGAGACAGCAACACGCCTCAATCTGAAGTGAGACCACAACACACCTCAATCTGAAGTGTGACCGCAACATGCCTCAAACTGAAGTGAGACATCAACATGCTTTCATCTGAAGTGAGACAGCAACACGCTTCAATCTGAAGTGAGACAGCAACAGGCTTCCATCTGAAGTGAGACAGCAACACGCTTCACTGTGATGAGTCAGCAACACGCTTCAATCTGAAGTGAGACAGCAACACGCTTCAATCTGAAGCGAGACAGCAACATGCTTCAATCTGAAGTGAGACAGCAACACGCTTCAATCAGAAATGGGACAACAACATGCTTCCATCTGAAGTGAGACAGCAACACGCTTCAATCTGAAGTGAGACATCAGCGTACATCAATCTGAAGTGAGACATCAACGTACATCAATCTGAAATGAGACATCAACACGCTTCAATCAGAAGTGAGGCAGCAACCCGCTTCAATCAGAAACGAGACAACAACATGCTTCCATCTGAAGTGAGACAGCAACACGCTTCGATCTAAAGTGAAACACCAACACACTTCCATCTGAAATCAGAGATCAACACACCTCGATCTGAAGTGAGACAGCAACACGCTTCAATCTGAAGTGAGACAGCAACACACTTCAATCTGAAGTGAGACAGCAACACGCTTCCATCTGGAGGCAGAGAGCAACACACCTCAATCTGAAGTGAGACAGTGACACGCTTCAATCTGGAGTGAGACAGTAACACACTTCAATCTGAAGTGAGATAGCAACACGTTTCCATCTGAAGGCAGAGAGCAACACACCTCAATCTGAAGTCAGACAGCAAGACGCTTCAATCTGAAGTGAGAAAGCAACACGCTTCCATCTGGAGTGAGACAGCAACATGATTCCATCAGAAGCGAGACAACTACATGCTTCCATCTGAAGTGAGACAGCAACATGCTTCAATCTGAAGTGAGACCGCAACACGCCTCAATCTGAAGTGAGACAGCAACACGCCTCAATCTGAAGGCAGAGAGCAACACACCTCAATCTGAAGTCAGACAGCAAGACGCTTCAATCTGAAGTGAGACAGCAACACGCTTCCATCCGGCGTGAAACAGCAACATGCTTCAATCAGAAGCGAGACAACAACATGCTACCATCTGAAGTGAGACAGCAACATACTTCAATCTGCAGTGAGACAGCAACACGCCTCAATCTGAAGTGAGACAACAACATGCTTCCATCTGAGGTAGGCAGCAACATACTTCAATCTGAAGTGAGACCGCAACATGCCTCAATCTGAAGTGAGACAGCAACACGCCTCAATCTGAAGTGAGACATCAACACGCCTCAATCTGAAGTGAGACCACAACACACCTCAATCTGAAGTGAGACATCAACATGCTTTCATCTGAAGTCAGCACGCTTCAATCTGAAGTGAGACAGCAACAGGCTTCCATCTGAAGTGATACAGCAACACGCTTCAATCTGTAATGAGACAGCAACACGCTTCAATCTGAAGTGAGACAGCAACACGCTTCAATCTGAAGTGAGACAGCAACACGCTTCAATCTGAAGTGAGACAGCAGCACGCTTCCATCTGAAGTGAGACAACAACACGCTTCAATCTGAAGTGAGACAGCAACACGCGTCCTTCTGAAGTTAGACAGCAACACGCTTCAATCTGAAGTGAGACAGCAACACGCTTCCATCTGAAATGAGACAGCAACACGCTTCAATCTGAAGTGAGACAGCAACACGCGTCCTTCTGAAGTTAGACAGCAACACGCTTCAATCTGAAGTGAGACAGCAACACGCTTCCATCTGAAATGAGACAGCAACACGCTTCCATCTGAAGTGAGACAGCAACACGTTTCCATCTGAAGTGAGACAGCAACAGGCTTCAATCTGAAGTGAGACCACAACATGCTTCAATCTGAAGTGAGACAGCAACACGCTCCAATCTGAAGTGAGACAGCAACAGGCTTCAATCAGAAGTGAGACCACAACATGCTTCAATCTGAAGTGAGACACCAACACGCTTCAATCTGAAGTGAGACAGCAACATGCTTCAGTCTGAAGTGAGAGAGCAACAGGCTTTAATCTAAAGTGAGACAGCAACGCGCTTCCATCTGAAGTGAGACAGCAACATGCTTCAATCAGAAGTGAGACAGCAACATGCTTCACTCAGAAGTGAGACAACACCACGCTTCAATCTGATGTGAAACAGCATCACGCTTCAATCTGAAGTGAGACAAAAACATGCTTCAATCTGATGTGAGACAGCAGCACGCTTCAATCTGAAGTGAGACAGCAACATGCTTCAATCTGAAGTGAGAGAGCAACACGCTTCAATCTGAAGTGAGACAGCAACACACTTCAATCTGAAGTGAGACAGCAACACGCTTCCATCTGGAGGCAGAGAGCAACACACCTCAATCTGAAGTGAGACAGTGACACGCTTCAATCTGGAGTGAGACAGCAACACACTTCAATCTGAAGTGAGACAGCAACACGTTTCCATCTGAAGGCAGAGAGCAACACACCTCAATCTGAAGTCAGACAGCAAGACGCTTCAATCTGAAGTGAGACAGCAACACGCTTCAATCTGAAGTGAGACAGCAACACACTTCAATCTGAAGTGAGACAGCAACACGCTTCCATCTGGAGGCAGAGAGCAACACACCTCAATCTGAAGTGAGACAGTGACACGCTTCAATCTGGAGTGAGACAGCAACACACTTCAATCTGATATGAGACAGCAGCACGCTTCAATCTGAAGTGAGACAGCAACATGCTTCAATCTGAAGTGAGAGAGCAACACGCTTCAATCTGAAGTGAGACAGCAACACACTTCAATCTGAAGTGAGACAGCAACACGCTTCCATCTGGAGGCAGAGAGCAACACACCTCAATCTGAAGTGAGACAGTGACACGCTTCAATCTGGAGTGAGACAGCAACACACTTCAATCTGAAGTGAGACAGCAACACGTTTCCATCTGAAGGCAGAGAGCAACACACCTCAATCTGAAGTCAGACAGCAAGACGCTTCAATCTGAAGTGAGAAAGCAACACGCTTCCATCTGGAGTGAGACAGCAACATGATTCCATCAGAAGCGAGACAACTACATGCTTCCATCTGAAGTGAGACAGCAACATGCTTCAATCTGAAGTGAGACCGCAACACGCCTCAATCTGAAGTGAGACAGCAACACGCCTCAATCTGAAGGCAGAGAGCAACACACCTCAATCTGAAGTCAGACAGCAAGACGCTTCAATCTGAAGTGAGACAGCAACACGCTTCCATCCGGCGTGAAACAGCAACATGCTTCAATCAGAAGCGAGACAACAACATGCTTCCATCTGAAGTGAGACAGCAACATACTTCAATCTGAAGTGAGACAGCAACACGCCTCAATCTGAAGTGAGACAACAACATGCTTCCATCTGAGGTAGGCAGCAACATACTTCAATCTGAAGTGAGACCGCAACATGCCTCAATCTGAAGTGAGACAGCAACACGCCTCAATCTGAAGTGAGACATCAACACGCCTCAATCTGAAGTGAGACAACAACACACCTCAATCTGAAGTGAGACATCAACATGCTTTCATCTGAAGTCAGCACGCTTCAATCTGAAGTGAGACAGCAACAGGCTTCCATCTGAAGTGATACAGCAACACGCTTCAATCTGTAATGAGACAGCAACACGCTTCAATCTGAAGTGAGACAGCAACACGCTTCAATCTGAAGTGAGACAGCAACACGCTTCAATCTGAAGTGAGACAGCAGCACGCTTCCATCTGAAGTGAGACAACAACACGCTTCAATCTGAAGTGAGACAGCAACACGCGTCCTTCTGAAGTTAGACAGCAACACGCTTCAATCTGAAGTGAGACAGCAACACGCTTCCATCTGAAATGAGACAGCAACACGCTTCAATCTGAAGTGAGACAGCAACACGCGTCCTTCTGAAGTTAGACAGCAACACGCTTCAATCTGAAGTGAGACAGCAACACGCTTCCATCTGAAATGAGACAGCAACACGCTTCCATCTGAAGTGAGACAGCAACACGTTTCCATCTGAAGTGAGACAGCAACAGGCTTCAATCTGAAGTGAGACCACAACATGCTTCAATCTGAAGTGAGACAGCAACACGCTCCAATCTGAAGTGAGACAGCAACAGGCTTCAATCAGAAGTGAGACCACAACATGCTTCAATCTGAAGTGAGACACCAACACGCTTCAATCTGAAGTGAGACAGCAACATGCTTCAGTCTGAAGTGAGAGAGCAACAGGCTTTAATCTAAAGTGAGACAGCAACGCGCTTCCATCTGAAGTGAGACAGCAACATGCTTCAATCAGAAGTGAGACAGCAACATGCTTCACTCAGAAGTGAGACAACACCACGCTTCAATCTGATGTGAAACAGCATCACGCTTCAATCTGAAGTGAGACAAAAACATGCTTCAATCTGATGTGAGACAGCAGCACGCTTCAATCTGAAGTGAGACAGCAACATGCTTCAATCTGAAGTGAGAGAGCAACACGCTTCAATCTGAAGTGAGACAGCAACACACTTCAATCTGAAGTGAGACAGCAACACGCTTCCATCTGGAGGCAGAGAGCAACACACCTCAATCTGAAGTGAGACAGTGACACGCTTCAATCTGGAGTGAGACAGCAACACACTTCAATCTGAAGTGAGACAGCAACACGTTTCCATCTGAAGGCAGAGAGCAACACACCTCAATCTGAAGTCAGACAGCAAGACGCTTCAATCTGAAGTGAGACAGCAACACGCTTCAATCTGAAGTGAGACAGCAACACACTTCAATCTGAAGTGAGACAGCAACACGCTTCCATCTGGAGGCAGAGAGCAACACACCTCAATCTGAAGTGAGACAGTGACACGCTTCAATCTGGAGTGAGACAGCAACACACTTCAATCTGATATGAGACAGCAGCACGCTTCAATCTGAAGTGAGACAGCAACATGCTTCAATCTGAAGTGAGAGAGCAACACGCTTCAATCTGAAGTGAGACAGCAACACACTTCAATCTGAAGTGAGACAGCAACACGCTTCCATCTGGAGGCAGAGAGCAACACACCTCAATCTGAAGTGAGACAGTGACACGCTTCAATCTGGAGTGAGACAGCAACACACTTCAATCTGAAGTGAGACAGTAACACGTTTCCATCTGAAGGCAGAGAGCAACACACCTCAATCTGAAGTCAGACAGCAAGACGCTTCAATCTGAAGTGAGAAAGCAACACGCTTCCATCTGGAGTGAGACAGCAACATGATTCCATCAGAAGCGAGACAACTACATGCTTCCATCTGAAGTGAGACAGCAACATGCTTCAATCTGAAGTGAGACCGCAACACGCCTCAATCTGAAGTGAGACAGCAACACGCCTCAATCTGAAGGCAGAGAGCAACACACCTCAATCTGAAGTCAGACAGCAAGACGCTTCAATCTGAAGTGAGACAGCAACACGCTTCCATCCGGCGTGAAACAGCAACATGCTTCAATCAGAAGCGAGACAACAACATGCTTCCATCTGAAGTGAGACAGCAACATACTTCAATCTGAAGTGAGACAGCAACACGCCTCAATCTGAAGTGAGACAACAACATGCTTCCATCTGAGGTAGGCAGCAACATACTTCAATCTGAAGTGAGACCGCAACATGCCTCAATCTGAAGTGAGACAGCAACATGCCTCAATCTGAAGTGAGACATCAACACGCCTCAATCTGAAGTGAGACCACAACACACCTCAATCTGAAGTGAGACATCAACATACTTTCATCTGAAGTCAGCACGCTTCAATCTGAAGTGAGACAGCAACAGGCTTCCATCTGAAGTGATACAGCAACACGCTTCAATCTGTAATGAGACAGCAATACGCTTCAATCTGAAGTGAGACAGCAACACGCTTCAATCTGAAGTGAGACAGCAACACGCTTCAATCTGAAGTGAGACAGCAGCACGCTTCCATCTGAAGTGAGACAACAACACGCTTCAATCTGAAGTGAGACAGCAACACGCGTCCTTCTGAAGTTAGACAGCAACACGCTTCAATCTGAAGTGAGACAGCAACACGCTTCCATCTGAAATGAGACAGCAACACGCTTCCATCTGAAGTGAGACAGCAACACGTTTCCATCTGAAGTGAGACAGCAACAGGCTTCAATCTGAAGTGAGACCACAACATGCTTCAATCTGAAGTGAGACAGCAACACGCTCCAATCTGAAGTGAGACAGCAACAGGCTTCAATCAGAAGTGAGACCACAACATGCTTCAATCTGAAGTGAGACACCAACACGCTTCAATCTGAAGTGAGACAGCAACATGCTTCAGTCTGAAGTGAGAGAGCAACAGGCTTTAATCTAAAGTGAGACAGCAACGCGCTTCCATCTGAAGTGAGACAGCAACATGCTTCAATCAGAAGTGAGACAGCAACATGCTTCACTCAGAAGTGAGACAACACCACGCTTCAATCTGATGTGAAACAGCATCACGCTTCAATCTGAAGTGAGACAAAAACATGCTTCAATCTGATGTGAGACAGCAGCACGCTTCAATCTGAAGTGAGACGGCAACATGCTGCAATCTGAAGTGAGAGAGCAACACGCTTCAATCTGAAGTGAGACAGCAACACGCTTCAATCTGAAGTGAGACAGCAACATGCTTCAGTCTGAAGTGAGACAGCAACACGCTTCAATCTGAAGTGAGAGAGCAACAGGCTTTAATCTAAAGTGAGACAGCAATGCGCTTCCATCTGAAGTGAGACAGCAACATTCTTCAATCAGAAGTGAGACAGCAACATGCTTCACTCAGAAGTGAGACAACACCACGCTTCAATCTGATGTGAAACAGCAGCACGCTTCAATCTGAAGTGAGACAAAAACATGCTTCAATCTGATGTGAGACAACAGCACGCTTCAATCTGAAGTGAGACAGCAACATGCTTCAATCTGAAGTGAGAGAGTAACACGCTTCAATCTGAAGTGAGACAGCAACACGCTTCAATCTGAAGTGAGACAGCAACACGCTTCAATCTGAAGTGAGACAGCAACAAGCTTAAATCTGAAGTGAGACAGCAACATGCTTCCATCTGAAGTGAGACAGCAACATGCTTCAATCAGAAGTGAGACAGCAACAAGCTTCAATCAGAAGTGAGAGAGCAACACGCTGCACTCAGAAGTGAGACAACAACACGCTTCAATCTGATGTGAGGCAGCAACACGCTTCAATCTGAAGTGAGACAGCAACACGCTTCAATCTGAAGTGAGAGAGCAACACGCTTCAATCTGATGTGAGGCAGCAACACGCTTCAATCTGAAGTGAGACAGCAACACGCTTCAATCTGAAGTGAGACAGCAACAAGCTTAAATCTGAAGTGAGACAGCAACATGCTTCCATCTGAAGTGAGACAGCAACATGCTTCAATCAGAAGTGAGACAGCAACAAGCTTCAATCAGAAGTGAGAGAGCAACACGCTGCACTCAGAAGTGAGACAACAACACGCTTCAATCTGATTTGAGGCAGCAACACGCTTCAATCTGAAGTGAGACAGCAACACGCTTCAATCTGAAGTGAGAGAGCAACACGCTTCAATCTGATGTGAGGCAGCAACACGCTTCAATCTGAAGTGAGACAGCAACACGCTTCAATCTGAAGTGAGACAGCAACAAGCTTAAATCTGAAGTGAGACAGCAACATGCTTCCATCTGAAGTGAGACAGCAACATGCTTCAATCAGAAGTGAGACAGCAACAAGCTTCAATCAGAAGTGAGAGAGCAACACGCTGCACTCAGAAGTGAGACAACAACACTCTTCAATCTGATGTGAGGCAGCAACACGCTTCAATCTGAAATGAAACAAAAACCATGCCTCAATCTGAAGTGAGACAGCAACACGCTTCAATCTGAATGGAGACCGCAACATGCTTCAATCTGAAGTGAGACAGCAACACGCTTCAATCTGAAGTGAGACAGTATCATCACATGACGCTTCAATGATTCTATTCAATCACTTAAAACAATAAGAAACCGTGCTTAAGTTCCTCAGATGTCAAAGTAGATCAGAAATAACAAGGCGTCTAATGATTGGCCTTGAATCGATTAGGGCCTAGTCTGGTAACATCTTTAGAAACGCCATTTACCAAATCAATTATCTTTGCCTCTGTACGCGGTTAGTTTAATACTCAAGAAACTGTGCCTGTCTTCAATGATGTATGGGATTTTATCCGATGTATGTTGGTGTTATTGGTATCCCCCTGAAGATTGACAAATTGTTGGTGGTTATCTTTATGGCTTCCGGAAGGACATCTACTGCATGACTTATTCAGGCACTTCTCGCTGACTCTGCACACGTCGCAATCGCTTGTATGTGCATGTGGGTTTTTTAGCATTCGACATTAATTTGGCATTCCCAACACCTTGGACCAGAAGACGATTCTTTCATTGTAGGTATATGATAGTCTGGACATTTGTTGGCTGCGTGTGTGTGTGGAGGGGTGGGGCATACGTGCGTGTGTACATGCGTGCCTACATGTAAGTGTGCCTGTGTGCATACCAGAGAGAGAGAGAGAGAGAGAGAGAGAGAGAGAGAGAGAGAGAGAGAGAGAGAGAGAGAGAGAGAGAGTGAGAGTGAGAGAGAGAGAGAGAGAGAGAGAGAGAGAGAGAGAGGGGGGGGGGGATGGAGGGGTTAGGGAGGCGGCAGTCTGATAGGAATCGGTATTCGCTTAAAAATCTGAATATTCGTATAAGTATATGAATTATGAATGAATATTCGAGTTATTCGAATATTTGAGACGACAGCTAAATAGAAAGGTAATGGCGATATTAATAGTGTAAAACATTGAATGTTTTGTTGGGGGATACAATTGACACATTGACCCCATAGGGTCCAATATGTGCTAGAGATTTGCCAAGTTTCTAGTCATTCGGTTTAAAACTTAATGAGAAAATGCAGGTTAGATATTGCTACCATACATTTTCCATATTTCATATGGGAGACACCGTGGGTAATGAAAAGTTGATTTCTAAAAGTCTATTCGAGGGATCCAATATAAAATATATACCTACTCAAGAAACTATAGCAATTATTTTTCGAGGGATCCAATATAAAATATATACCTACTCAAGAAACTATAGCAATTAAGAGTTTATCAAGATTCCAGTCGATTGGATGAAAAAAAAAGATTTTGGCAGCCATTTTGAAACCTCTCGCTGTAAGGGTGTAAACTTCTGTCTCGGCACCAATACAGATTATGCGTCATCTATGATCGTTGAACGTGTGTGATTAAGGGAAGTTCATATCTGCTAAAACCGAAACTTCTATTATTGATGACATAAATGGTTGTCTTGATACTAAGAAGTGACCTTGACCTTTAACTCCAAAGTCAACCTACTTCTTGTGGATAAAACCCGTGCGCGTAGTCGCAGTTAGAACATTTTCCTTAAATGGATGGATGACCTTGGGTGTCATGGGGTGACTTCTAATGTCCATCAGCATAAATCTTCGGGAGCCAAGAGTAATGCCAATCCCACATAGTGGTGATCATATACAATCGATACGCACAGTTGTTGTTGATGTATCCATAATGCAAATTCCTCTATAATTAGTATATTAATATCAATTTAAAATTAATACCAAATCCAGTCAATATGGGACCTAGAAATTGACCAGGCTGCATATCGATCAAGCCAAACAACACTTTGGCAGCCATTTTGCATTCAATCCAATTTAAGAAAATTTTATAATTGCATATAAATATTAGAATATTCGTATTCTATGCGAATATTCATTCATATTTGGTCTATTTGAATGAATATTCGAATATTCAGACCGAACCCTAGATATTCTCAGTCAATCATATCACGTCATAATCAACGTGTTGTGTATGATGATGATGCTGTCCTACTCAATTACGTCATGAATGGGGTAGCTAAGTTCGTTACGAACGCTTAATTGATGACGGACTAAGCGTTGGTGTACGAATTGTATGTCTACCATTTAATAAACATGATTTTGAATATTTAGAAACTAATTTGACTGGACTGGGTGCTATTGATGCCATAGGCAGTTGACAAAAAATTAAATTTATTAGCTTATTTATTATGACAAATACTTCCCAAATGTTGCATAAATTGTCTTAATTCCAGACCTATCCAATACTTTAAATACAATTTTGTTACATAGATTAACGGACATGTTTTGTTGCGTAATTTCGCAATGTTTTGTTGAAATTGTTGATAAAAAAATTGGAAAAACTTGTTCTGTGATTAATAGCCTAATGTTTACAAAATGCACTAATTTAGCTATAACTAGGTCACTGATGATACACTAATTTAGCTATAACTAGTTCACTGCATGATACACCAATTTAGCTATAACTAGGTCACTGAATGATACACTAATTTCGCTATAACTAGGTCCCTGCATAATACACTAATTTAGCTATAACTAGGTCACTGAATGATGCACTAATTTAGCTATAACTAGGTCCCTGCATAATACACTAATTTAGCTATAACTAGGTCACTGAATAATACACTAACTTAGCTATAACTAGGTCACTGAATAATACACTAATTTAGCTATCACTAGGTCACTGAATGATACACTAATTTAGCTATAACTAGGTCACTGAATAATACACTAATTTAGCTATAACTAGGTCACTGAATAATACACTAATTTAGCTATAACTAGATCACTGAATAACACACTAATTTAGCCTTAACTAGATCACTGAATAATACACTAATTTAGCTATAACTAGGTCACTGAATAACACACTAATTTAGCCATAACTAGATCACTGAATAATACACTAATTTAGCCTTAACTAGATTACTGAATAATACACTAATTTAGCTATAACTAGGTCACTGAATAACACACTAATTTAGCCATAACTAGATCACTGAATAACACACTAATTTAGCTATAACTAGATCACTGAATAATACACTAATTTAGCCATAACTAGACCACTGAATAATACACTAATTTAGCCATAACTAGATCACTGAATAACACACTAATTTAGCTATAACTAGATCACTGAATAATACACTAATTTAGCCATAACTAGATCACTGAATAATACACTAATTTAGCCATAACTAGATCACTGAATAATACACTAATTTAGCTATAACTAGGTCACTGAATAACACACTAATTTACCCATAACTAGATCACTGAATAATACACTAATTTAGCCTTAACTAGATCACTGAATAAAACACTAATTTAGCTATAACTAGGTCACTGAATAACACACTAACTTAGCCATAACTAGATCACTGAATAACACACTAATTGAGCTATAACTAGATCACTGAATAATACACTAATTTAGTCATAACTAGATCACTGAATAATACACTAATTTAGCCTTAACTAGATCACTGAATAATACACTAATTTAGCTATAACTAGGTCACTGAATAACACACTAATTTAGCTATAAATAGATCACGGAATAACACACTAATTTAGCTATAACTAGATCACTGAATAATACACTAATTTAGCCATAACTAGATCACTGAGTAATACACTAATTTAGCCATAACTAGGTCACTGAATAATACACTAATATAGCCATAACTAGATCACTGAATAATACACTAATTTAGCCATAACTAGGTCACTGAATAACACACTAATTTAGCTATAACTAGATCACTGAATAATACACTAATTTAGCCATAACTAGATCACGGAATAATACACTAATTTAGCCTTAACTAGATCACTGAATAATACACTAATTTAGCTATAACTAGGTCACTGAATAACACACTAATTTAGCCATAACTAGATCACTGAATAATACACTAATTTAGCCTTAACTAGATCACTGAATAATACACTAATTTAGCCTTAACTAGATCACTGAATAATACACTAATTTAGCCATAACTAGATCACTGAATAATACACTAATTTAGCCTTAACTAGATCACTGAATAATACACTAATTTAGCCTTAACTAGATCACTGAATAATACACTAATTTAGCCTTAACTAGATCACTGAATAATACACTAATTTAGCCTTAACTAGATCACTGAATAATACACTAATTTAGCCTTAACTAGATCACTGAATAATACACTAATTTAGCTATGACTAGGTCACTGAATGAGTTTATGCTCACAAATATACACATTTACACAGACCTTAACCCTTTACCCTTGAATTTGTCAGGAAAATTTCAATTTTCTCAATGAAATTGTCCATTTGCAGACCAAGAGAAGACTTCTTGAAATTGTACCACTGGAATGACTGGCTCGGTTATCGCACCAGTCATTCCAGCGTTAAATTTTCAAAAAATAATCTTCATTTGGTCTGCAAATGGACATTTCGCAAGACCACTGCAGAAGCCGTTTTTGGCTGATGTGCATGCTAAAGGTTTAAGGCCTACACCTAAGTTGTTTATTTCTCAAATGAGGCAACATTTTGGAAGTATTTTATGTGATCGGCAAAGATATTTTGATTCCGTTTTCGGTTTTTATTACAGTTAACAGACATGGGTTTTGTGTAATTACAAAGCTATATTATTATGATAGTGTTTTGGAAAATCAACAGAAATTGTCAAATTTTAGACGTGCTGCTGTAAAACTACGCAAATCCACCTGATCCCGCCACCCTATGAACGTCTGTAACATACTGCCTGATATTTAGCCGTTAGGCTGCTAGTCTACTGAATTACCAACAAATAACTTAACCCCTTAATAGCACAGGCCAGAAACCACACATTCTCTATGACACGATATCACAGGCTAGAAACCACACATTCTCTATGACACGATATCACAGGCTAGAAACCACACATTCGCTATGACACGTTATCACAGCACAGAAACCACACATTCTCTATGATATAATATCACAGCACAGAAACCACACATTCTCTATGACACGATATCACAGGACACAAACCACACATTCTCTATGACATAATATCACAGCACAGAAGCCGAACATTCCCTATGACACGATATCACAGGCTAGAAACCACACGTTCTCTATGACATAATATCACAGCACAGAAACCACACATTCTCTATGACATAATATCACAGCACAGAAACCACACATTCTCTATGACATAATATCACAGCACAGAAACCACACATTCTCTATGACACGATATCACAGAACAGAAACCAGACATTCTCTATGCCACGATATCACAGCACAGAAACCACACATTCTCTATGACATAATGTCACAGCACAGAAGCCACACATTCTCTATGCCACGATATCACAGCACAGAAACCACAGAGCTTAGAGAAGACCAGTATAGTCAGGGTACTTCAGGTACTGATGCACATCACCATGGACAGATGACGCATAACATGATAGTGCGACTACGAACAATGACAACGACGATGCTGATGCTATGGCATTGGCGGTGATTGGTGAGGGGTTCTGGTGGGTTTCCATGGACCAGAGAGATAGACTCAGTCAACGGTCGGGGATTTTGTGAAAATGTTGAAATCTCGTTGATGTTCAAAGACGGAATTTTAAATGAGAGAACATCTTTGTTTCTCTGAACAATTAGATGTTAGTTTTATTTAGATTTCTCATTATTGGATGATAAGAAGTCGGGATCATGCTAAGACAAAGTTTATGAAACCTCTATAGAAAGGCCACGAAAATTACGCGTTCCTTCGGTCCGTGGCAACCACTTCCTTCTGCAGGGCAATCAAATTTTAACATTGGGAACACCCTATAAAATTTGTTATTTTCAGGGCCTGTATATGTACTCATGGTGAGTATTTACTTTATTTAGTCTTAACCCATTCACACACATATTTGTTCAAGAAAATTTGTATTTTCTCATAGAGAAGAGTATTTTTTTGAGAATTTTACTACTGGAATGACTGGCTTGGTTATCGAGCCAGTCATTCCAGTGGTAAATTTTCAAAAATAAATTTTTTGGCTGATATGAGGGATAAAGGGTTGCTATAATGCTTGAGTTCTATAACGATTCTGTAGTCTGTAAAGCTTACAACAATATATATTTTCTACAGAATTTACAGAAATGGGGCAACCTGGAAGCACAGTCGGGCAACCTAATTTAAATGGCATACTTGCCCCTGAAGCCAACACAATATTTTTCTAATTTTCGAGCCCTGGTATTCCTGAAGAAATTTGACATTTAAATGTTCGTGTAAACGTTACTTTTTACATTTAGCATGCAATATGTCCATCCGTCATCTGTTGGTATCACGCCTACATGACTGTAGACTCGCTGGCCTTCTTGGCAAGACGATAATTAGAACCAAAGGGTGGCTCAGGTAAATTTGCGAAATCTGGTCGTACAAGACACACGCCACGATGCGTCGTATTATACGAATATCTTACTGATCCTGCTTAATAGTCTTGAGTAACTTCAGATGAAGAGTGTGTGTAACTATACTTAATCACGTGCAGCGCGCGCTCCTTCTCGAGAGACACTTGTCGACACCCAGCAGGACGCGGGGGTTAAAGTGTTACTTCAAACAAAATTGCGAGATTCTCACCGTTTGAGTTTCGCGCTAAATGCTGTCTGATATTATATCTAATTGAACAGATTTGACCGTTTCTTTCGCGCGTGCTGCTAAATGCTAATGAATAGCATCCTTAATGGCAAGGCTATATTGAAGCTAAATAGCCCGGGTGTAAATTAACTCTCTAGACATCATGCTTCCTTGTTAACACTCTAGTGGCTGCCTATCATGGCGGGAGAAATAATGACAATATCACAAACTCATTCGTGATTCTATCATTAACAACTCCACCCACACCACACCACACCACCCAACCCTACTACACCCATTCTCCCGAACAACCAACACCACCACTACCTATGTTGATGCAGGATCTAACATCGTATGTGCAAATGTGACCCTTCAATTTCAAAACAGCTATGCGGGAATTTGAAAACCATTGAGTTTTACAATCATGCGTCTCTCTTTCTCCCTCCTTTTTCAATCTCAATCAATGAAAATACAAAGTAGCTTGTAATCTGTATAACAATGAGCTGGAGGTGGCCAAGCAAATAGCAGCTGCAGCCATGATGAGAAGATCCTCATCAAGGCAATGGTGAGGCCTCACATCGAAAATGATCACTTGTTAACTAGCATCTGTTCTCAAGAGAATAGCGAGTTATCCTAGTGGGCTTCACATTGGTCACAATCCACTGAACACTTAACACAAATAGCCAAGTTAAGATGGTGTCGTCACCAACATGCCCCTCAAGTAGAAGCGCCAAATATAAAATAGAATAAAATAACATATCCTGAGAAAGATTGGTCGCAATAAAATATCCATTGCAGCAGTATAGAAATATCGGACCAAGAACGCATACAACTACCAGAAGCCCGACCATGTAATCTAGAAAAAACGTCGAATGCAGGTTTCCTGCTACCTAGGAAAATATACTGGGAATCGCAACGAAATCGTAGCAAAAGCTTCAAAATAATATATACACCTGTGCAAAAGTTAAGCACCAGCAAAAACAATAGAACGTAGAAACATGATGGTACAACTAGGCTGCCATACTTTTTGTCCCCGCGTTAGCTGACATAATTCCAAGTACGAAATGCACATGCATGCATGACTTCACGCCGCTTGATGTCCGTACGTGGCGGGAAACAGCACACGTGTTCAGTTATGTAAAAGTCCAGTTTGAGGTGTAGAACATTACATACAGATTTAGGCGACAAAATTAGGAATTTTGTGTTCATGACCGTGGTTTATTTGTACAGAGAGAATTAGCTCTTGATTGTGAACCGCTATGGCAAGACGAAGGTTAAGTGATCGTGTGAAATGGCAAATCATAGGCATGCATACCACTGGTATGTCATGCAGAGAGATTGGCAAACAGCTGAACATTAACCATACTGTAATCAGTCGTTTGATTGCAAAACATGGGCAAACTAACGAGGTGAAGGACAGGCCTAGATCTGGAAGACCGAAGAAGAGTACTGCCCGTGATGATCGAGCCCTAGTACGCCTTGTTAGGAGATCTCCATTCACCAACAGCAGAGTGCTCAGCCAGCAATGGGAAACGCGCAATAGAGTGTCAATGTCTACCGTCAAAAGGAGACTGTATGCTGCTGACATGAAAGCTAGGAGACCTGTCAGACGTCCTCTCCTCACTGCACACCACAAAGAGGAGCGTCTGAGGTGGTGCAACGAAAGAAGACACTGGAACATGAGATCCTGGAGACGGGTACACTGGTCCGATGAAAGTCGGTTCCTGCTTCATGCCACAGATGGTCGAACTCGTGTATGGAGGTCCAGACGCACGGCGTACGACCAACGTAACATCATGGAAGAAGTTCCATTTGGTGGAGGTTCCGTTATGATATGGGGGTGCATCTCATTTGATTGTAAGCTGGATCTGTTGACTGTACCTGGAACACTAAATGGACAAAGATATCAAGATTCCATACTGGATAGAGTTGTGGTCCCTCATTTTGTAAATCATGCACCTGGAACCCACCCTATATTCATGGATGACAACGCCCGACCACATCGTGCTAGAGCTGTGCATGAATACCTCCGCCAGAATGCCATCGAAACCCTACCATGGCCAGCAAGGAGCCCTGACATGAACCCTATTGAGCATATCTGGGACATTCTGGGAAACATGGTGAGAAGGAGGGATCCTCCTGTGCAGAACCTACAGGAATTAACAGACGCACTCCATCTTGAATGGCAACGAATACCACAATGGCGTATCAGTCGGTTGGTGACCAGCATGAGACGTCGTGTCCAGGCCGTCATCCAGGCACAAGGTGGATATACCCGGTATTAATAATGACAGTCTCAAACTCGTGCACAGATGTTAAACTTCGTTTTCAGACACCATTAATGACAATCTAGCCACGTGTGTCAACTGTAGGGCAATAGTTGTCAGTTGTGTCAACGTAACCATATTCAGGCCTCGTTTTCAAGTTCAAACAAAAACATACAGTGTTTCCCCACCATCATAATCAGCATTCCTCTAGTTGCATTATTACCTCTTGCACTAAGATGGATGGGTACATAAATGTTTATGCTATTGCTTTCTTCATAGCACATGAATATACCCTCGCATGTGCGTAAAAATAGGGTGGTGCTTAACTTTTGCACAGGTGTATATATCCTATACATTATTATCATCAAGTTAAAAACCAGATCCAGATCAAGAATCCAGATAATTAAATAGTTAAGTGCTTTCCAACAACACGGTCTATCCTGTTGTACGTACTCCGTATTTGGAAATGACCATGCCATCACTCATTCGTCGAGTGACTTCTGTCTTCGGATATAGCTGACGAGTCCAATCCTGGCTCGGAATGGTCTGCTACAGGTCAGACATGTGAATGATGGTTGTGAAGGGAGCTGTGAGCTAGTGGCGGCCCTGGACTTGCCCATTACTCTTCAGCCTTTGAGACCATATTGTTTTCATATGCGTTGGTTCCATTGTTTATGACCATGGCCATCCCATGTCACAAGATCACTATTGAAACTCTTCAGAGAGACCTTCAGTGTGTCCTTTAACAGACTCTTCTGTCCACCATACAAATGCTTTCCCTTAGACAGTTCACCGTATATTGGTTTCTTTCAATTCTTTGGCAAACACTCATCTGGCATTCTTCTCGGCTGTCCTTTCATGAGCAGATTTGGGGGTTTTAGTAGGTCGACACGAGATATCACTTCTGTACAAGGCACCTTATCTTGCCATTTGATGATGAGTAGTGAAAGTGGTTCAGCTTCTTAGTGTGCTGATTGTAAAGTGTCCAGGTCTCACACGCGTACATAAACGTAGGCAGGATGGTGGCTGTGTATACATTGATCTTAGTTGGAAGTGTCATGCCTCTGCGCTGCCATATACTGGTTTGAAGTCTACCAAAATCTGTGATGGATTTGGCAACATGTGCGTTGATTTCATCATCAATATTAATAACTCTGGAGATATATGAACTGCTCCACTGCATCGAGCTGCTGCTCTTAAACTGAGATGAGATAGGCTTTATGTAGTCCTTGTGAGGGGCCAGTTGGCATATCACTTCCGTCATTGTGGTGCTGATTGTCAGGCCAAAGTTGTCATACGCAGCGGGGAAGTGGTCCATGGCATACTAAATCTGGTTAAATGATGGCATTGAGAGCACAGTCGTAGGCGAAGAGGAATCCACGGATAGTTGCATCGTGTACATTGGTGTGGGCTTGGAGTCGCCTCAGCTTGTAGATCTTGTTATTGGTTCTGTACATTATTTTGATTGCATCATCAGTCATTGAATGCACCCGACAGTATCGCCGCAAACATCATGCTGAATAGGTTTGGAGCTGGGGCACATCCCTGCTTAGCGTGATTGGTGACTGGGAATGATGCAAAGAATTCTCTAACATCTATCACCTGAGAAAGCACACCGTCGTGGAACTGAGGAGCCATGGTGATGAACTTAGATGGACATCTGAACTTATCCAGGGTCCATTGTGGCACACAATGTCAAAGGCCTTGGTCGGGTCCACAAAGGTTGAGTAGATATCACTGTTCTGTTCCTTGCACTCCTTCTGCAGCTGTCATGCTGCAAATACCATATCGGTGGATATCTCATCCCTTTCGAAACCCGAGAGTAATGGCGTGAGGTAGAGACGATTTTGATTGGCTTTCACATGTCACGTGAAATTTAAGTGCCTGGCTTAATTGTCCATATATCGAGTGCCAAAAAGGGGCGTGAGCTAGTGGGCGTTCTTATACAAACACGTCCACCAGCACACACCCGTTTTGGCACTCCATATATGGTCAATTAAGCCCCGACCTCTCGAAATCACGTGCCTTGCGAAAGCCAATCAAAAATGATGTTTATCGACCCAATTTGGTTCGTGGCAGTGATAATCAAAACGTGAGCAAGACAGTTCTAATGATTGATTTTTTTGTTTTTAAAACTGGGCACTGTGGTCTTACTCTATTTCTTTCTAAGATATAAAATACACTCGAAAATTTTTTTTTTTCGTTGTTTCTTCTTCATTTTCTTGCGGATCCTGTAAATGGCTTGATATACACGTAAAGTATGTCTTACTACACTTACACAGTACCACTTCCAACGGTAGAATAATTATAAGATCGATTACTACTAGTACTAAACTACTAGTTCTAACAATACCGTAAGTATAATGAAAACCTCCATCACTACTTGTACACAGAGATGTTCTCTATAGCTTGCTCTGTCACAGAAATGAGCAGAGCTAGAGTCCACTTTTTATATCAGCCTCATCTGTCAATCAAAAGACATCCTATTATCGATTACCCCTGCGATGAATGCGCAATCTGATTGGCTGAGTGATAGATGCACAATTATTGAATAGGGCGGTAGCGACAGACACACATAAATTATAACAATACTTAATCAAAATATTTTTTACCCATATAGCATTCTTGCGAAACCGCATTGTTAAAATTAATAGAAAAATGGAGATTTGCGGTCGATAATGGCGAGATTGTAGGAGCTATTATGATAGACTTCAGGAAAGCCTTTGACCTTGTAAATCATGACATTCTTCTACGAAAATTAGCCATCTATAAATCTGATTCCCTTACGCTAAAGTGGTTCGCATCATATCTGGAAGACAGACGGCAATATGTGTCCATTTCTGATAAGATTTCAGGTTTTTTACCGGTAACAGTAGGTGTCCCTCAGGGTTCAGTGCTAGGACCGCTTCTATTTATTATTTATGTAAATGACCTACATATGGGCATAAACAGCAACGTGGACTTGTATTGCGATGATACTACTATGCATTGTAATTTTGACAATGTACGAAATATAACTGAACAACTGTCTGGGGATATGGCCTCTGTCCAAAACTTGTGTGAAAATAATAAAATGATTCTAAATTCCGACAAAACCAAACTAGTACTGATAAGCACTAAACACAAACTTAAGCGCATTAATGAGGGGGAAATTAAAATACCCATATATAACGGAGAACTAGGTATTGTAGACAATGTAAAACTTTTAGGCGTACATATAAACGGGAATTTATCTTGGCAACACCATGTAAACAAAATATGCAGCAAAATAGCCTCACTTATATATATGCTAAAGAAAAACAAACAGTATATGAGTATCGATGAACGCAACTTGTTTTACAAAGCATACATATTATCGCATATAGAGTATTGTAGTCTTGTCTATTATGTAGGTACTCCAACTCTATTAAGCAAATTAGAAAAATTACAAAAGCGTGCTGCAAGAATTATCCTAGACGTCCCATATAGAACTCCATCAAAACAACTATATACTACCCTAAGATGGACGTCGTTAACTCAGAGAATGGCTATAAAAAACCCATAATGACATACAACGCACTAAACAACCTCACGCCAATATATATTACCAATATGTTTACACCCATGGATGAAGCACACACATTAAATCTGCGATCGAAAACTTATGGCCACTTAAAACCTCCAAAAATACGAACAGATTATGGTAAGAACAGCTATACACATTCAGCAACACAAATGTGGAACTCACTACCGAAAAGCATTACACAATCAACAACGCTTTCATCTTTCAAATCCAACATATACACTCATCTAAACGTGGATTAATTACGAGGCCCAAAGTTGTGCCTCGCCACCACCACCACCATCCACCCGTTGGGGTGGGGGGGGGTTGCAGGACCGAGCATGCGGGAGTGGGTGAAGGAGCGAGCGAAGGGAGCGAGAAATTGTGGACTAGGTTCTGTATATTTACTTCATGAAGGATTCTTCTTAGCCCGTCGTTACACGAATTGTGTGTAACCACTATTTAATAAGCATTTTGTTGAGAATTTTGGAACTATCCAGGCGGGACGATGTTGGTACCATAAGTTACAACAATGCCCGGCCAGGATAGTTTCAAAATATTCAACAAGTTACCTGCATAGTTACTCTCAAATTGATAGTCAGTTAGTCGGGTTAATCCGGGCATCATAATCTGCTATCGTGGAACAAAAATGCTCTTGGAAAGGGATAAGCAAATTAGGAATTAATTCTTTAATTATTGTAAGATATGTAGAAGCGTGTGCAGGCGTACGTGCCAATTTGTGGCTGAAAGAACTGTGTGTGATTTAAGGTGTATCTGCGACTTTCAAATAATAATAATAATAATAATAATAATAATAATAATAATAATAATAATAATAATAATAATAATAATAATAATAATAAAAATAATAATAATAATAATAATAATAATAATAATAATAATAATAATAATAATAATTAATAATAATAATAATAATAATAATAATAATAATAATAATAATAATCTGTCAGAATTTCTTTGTGCGTACATAGATGTAAAAATTTGTACAAATTGTAAATAATTTATGTATATATGTTAATGAGGGCCTCTGTTAGATCAGGCCGTTTACTTGAAGATTTACCCTCAATAAATAACGATTATTATTATTATTATTATTATTATTATTATTATTATTATTATTATTATTATTATTATTATTATTAATGAAATGACACTTGGAGATCGAATCAACCGAAATGGTGCTCGCCCTGTGAGGATCCGCCAGGCATGTGCAGCGCCGGGCTCCATGCCTCGAAGGAGCCCACCCTCAGCTACTGGAGGTCCCATCAACTTGTGGAGCCAGGGGATGAGGATGGAGAGCTACTGGCCAACCGAAAGAGAAGACCAAATCCAAAGATAACCCCAGTATCAACATCATGCACTGGAACGCAGAAGGGGTTACCAACAAGAAATCAGAGCTCGAACAGTTCCTGTACGAAAACAACATTGATATCTGCTGCATCCAAGAGACACACCTGCAAGAAGGAAAACCATTTAAGATCAGAGGTTACCAGATTTTCCGGTGTGATCGAAGAGGAAGAAAGTAAGGCGGGGTGATCACCTTGGTCCGAAACGCCAGCCAGATCAAAACCTTTATGGAAGAGGCAGAATATATCAAGATCAAGGTAGCAACCAGCAACTCTGTGATTGACATTGTCAATTATTACTGCCCTAGTGACAAGAATCTCTCACTTGACACAATCCAGGTCCCGGACTGCCACTTCCTCATTGCGGGAGACTTTAATAGCCAGTCCCAGAGCTGGGGATACAGAACACTTGATAAACGGGGAGAAGACATTGAAGCATGGCAAAATGAAAAGCACCTTTTACTTGTCAATGATCCCGCAGATCAGCCTACCTTCTACTCACGCCGGTGGCACTCGACAACAACGCCGGACTTGGCATTTTGTACAGAAGACATTCACAGAAACCTCAGTAGAGTGGTCGGATCACAGTTAGGAGGAAGCGACCACCGCCCAGTCCTACTCTCTCTCTCTCTTTCTGGAAGTATTTCGACAAGTTCACCTCAACATCCAAGGTGGAACTACAAAAAGGCAAATTGGAGTCTGTTCGGCATTCGTTCCAATGAGCTTACCCAAAATATAGCAGTAGAAGGGAGAAACATCAACAATGTGGTCAAGGAATTTAATTCAAGTATCCTCAGGGCTGCCAACGAAGCGATTCCGCGAGGGTTCAGGAAAAACTACCGCCCCTACTGGACAACAGAACTGCAAGCAGCACATGATAAACTAGACAAGGCCAGAGAAGATGCAGAGGGTAATCCCTGTCATGAAAACCACTTCACGCTGCAACAAACTAAAGCCAGGTATCTAAAGACCAAGCTGGAGGCCAAAAGAAGAAGCTGGAGGGAAAAGACGGCAGGGTTTAATTTAGAGAGAGACACCACAAAGCTATGGAGACTGACTAAAAAGCACTGAATGATGAGGGTGTCAGGGGAGAGAAAATTACTCTTGAAGAAGATGGACAAACACTGACAGGAAAGATGGCTGCAGATGCCTTTGCGAAAGCATATGCAAAAGAAAGCAACATTTCTATACCACGAATGCGTCAAAAAGAGGTTAGAAAAGAGCAAAAGGAAAGAACAGACACCAACACTCATGATGCAATGAAAGTTGACACTAGTTTAGCAGAACTGAAGAAGGCTATCCGCCAATTGAAGAAGAAGAAATCTCCCGGGCCAGATGGCATTACGAATGAAATGATCCAACACCTTGGTAATGCATCTCTCCGCAAGTTGCTAGACATCTTTAATCTCAGTTGGACCAATGGAGAGGTTTCTCAGTGCTGGAAGGAAGCCAGAATGACTCCTATTCTGAAAAAACGGAAGAACAAGACGAAAGTGCTGAGCTACCGTCCTATCAGTCTTACAAGCTGCATATGCAAGACCATGGAGCGCATCATCAACCAGCGGTTGCAGTGGTACCTGGAGTCGGAGAACATTATAGTTTCAGAGCAGGCCTGCTTCAGA
This sequence comes from Chaetoderma sp. LZ-2023a, assembly GCA_034401795.1. NCBI lineage: Eukaryota > Metazoa > Mollusca > Caudofoveata > Chaetodermatida > Chaetodermatidae > Chaetoderma > Chaetoderma sp. LZ-2023a. Next base: position 39,347,949 of record CM067372.1, on the reverse strand, counting down.
AGATACAGGAGCACAGAAGATCAAACAACACATCTTGCACAGGTCATAGAGGACACTTTTCAAGCCAAGAAGGTGATGCTAGCTACCTTTATCGATCCGCAGAAGGCATTTGACAAGGTGTGGAAGGATGGCCTCCTCGTTTAGCTCCGGCGGACAGGCATTGGTGGCAACATGTTCCGATGGACCAAGTCATACCTACACAATCGCAGAGCTAGGGTGCTGGTGGATGGACAATCTGGGCAGAATGTATTTCTGAGACAAGGGGTGCCACAAGGCGGAGTATTATCACCGACCGTGTTCATACTCTTCATTAATGACATTGTAGCAGAGCTTCCCAATGGGATCCAAGCAGCCCTCTATGCAGATGACCTCGTACTCTGGTGCACCGAGGAGTACACAACGACTGCCACGTACAGAATGCAGCTCGCCTTGGACAGAATTACAGCTTGAGCCAATCGCTGGTGTATTACCATCAACAAAGAAATATCATCAGCCATGCTATTCTCACTGTCCACAAAAACCAAGGTTGGGAATCTGACACTGGGCGGTACTCCACTCGAGTACGAGGACCAGCAGACATACCTGGGAGTCACCTATGACAGAAGATTAACATGGAAGGAGCACATCCAGAACGCAGAGGCAAAGGCCAGAAGACAGCTAAACATCATGAGGAAGCTGGCAGGAACAAAGTGGGGTGCCAATGAAAGGATCCTCAAGACCATCTACCTAGGTGCCGTACGACCACACCTTGAGTATGGATCCAGCTCATGGATGACAGCAGCTAAATCTCATCAACAGAACCTCGACAGAGTACAAAACCAGGCACTGCGCATCATCACTGGTGGAATGAGATCAACACCAATAGAAAAAATGGAGCAGACAGCAGGCATCTCCCACCCCCCCCCCCCCACCCCCACACCCCCCCCCCCCCCCCACCCCCACCCCCACACTTAGCAAAGGAAAGGAATGCAAAGCACTGATCCTAGCTGCAAAGTTCAAATCGTTTAACAACCACCCGATGAAGATCAGGCAAGCACAGCTGTCACCAGGAAGACTTAAATGATCAAGTTTTGTGAAAGAGACAAAAGCACTTCAAAGAAAACACCAAGAAATGTTGCCAGCACAAATAGAAGACCCAAACCACACCCTTGATCCTCCACCCTGGGAAAACAAACTAGAGAGCATAGCTATTCGCACCACAGTACCTCATCTCACAACCAAAGATGAACACAGTGATGTGAGCAAGAAGGCCCTGACCCTAGCCATGCTGGAAGAAATGTACCCTCAGGAGACATGGATAAGGATCTACACAGATAGATCGGCCAAGGATGCAATTAGGAGCGGAGGTGCCGGACTGTACATACAGTATCCAAACGGACAACATGAGTCAGCTGCAATACCGACAGGCAAACGCTGCACAAACTACAGAGCTGAAGTCGAAGCACTGGTTCATGCAGCTAATACCATCAGCAGAACAGCAGCCCCTATTGCACAAATTGTCTTTTTATCTGATGCCCGCTCCGTCCTTGAGCCTATCACCAAAGGTAAGCTGCCACAACTTGAAGAAGCACTACAAACCATCAAATGCTTTCGGATAGCATTGCAGTGGATTCCCTCACACTGTGGAGTCCAAGGAAATGAGGAAGCAGACAAAATGGCAAAGGTGGGTGCAGAAGAGAATTAGACAGAAAACATGGTTACCCATACAGAGATGAAGACTATCATCAAGTCACTCTATAGAACACCTCATTCAGAAGATGCCTACCATCATCTCTCGAGGCCAGAGCAAGTGACCATATTTCGTCTCAGAACTGGACACAACAGACTAAACCAATACATGTACAGGCGGTTCCACCTTACGACAACGCCCACTTGTCCTTGTGGAGAAGCAGAACAGACCACAGAGCACATACTTCAATGTTGCAGTACGTATCAGCTGCTGAGAGAAGAGATCTGGCCTTTGTCAACCTCTTTTCTTGAAAAGCTGTATGGGCCTGTGGAAGAACTGCAGAAAACCACAGATTTCATCTTGAGAACGGCTCTCCAAGTGTGATACCAGCGATCGAAAAGAAGGCACAAGTAGTTCAACTTTGAGTGGCAACGATTATTGTAACACTGGATTATGTGCCTGAGGCAATAGGCACACAAAAATTTAAGCGACTACACATGTAATATTCGTGAAGTTCTGCTTATTGGCGCAATTGGGATTTTCTTCATTAGTGGCCACAAGTGTGAATTAATCGATATTTTGAGCGAATGCCACTTTAATTATTGTTCACCTTAATCTAATTTAGCCATTTCGCTAGACCCATTCGTTAAGTTTTTAGCAGTATACTTATATAATAATCTGACGTAGGCCAAACAAATTGACACAGTAACAGCAAATGTAGCAAGAAGCCTGGGTGTCATCAAAAAATTAAAAACATATATGACACATGGTACTGTTAAAACACTATATAGATAATATAGGACTCTGATCCTTCCACATCTCACATACTGCTGTTTGGACTAACACGCACAAAATCAAATTATCCAAAATTCAAAGCATCCAGAAAAAAGCATTAAGCTTTTTTCTAATCCAACATAGAGGGCCAAACAATGTTTAAAACGGAGAACCTCCTCAAACTCAAAGACAATAGGAAATCACAAATACTTACTATAGTCAAAGTTGAGTATGCAAGAACAGACATAGGAAAAAAGAGAATATCCACCACAGCCACCAAGTTATGGAACAACACGAAATAGGAAACACATGACAAAATACTAACAACAAACGCGTTCAAGAAAATAATAAAAAATAATCGACACATACTAGCATTCTAACATTCGGCTATAAATATCACTGCTAATCCTACATAATCACCATCACCAATACATATACAAAACCAATGTCGCTATTGTTGCCGCTGCTACTACTACTACTACTACCAGCACCACTACTACTACTACTACTACTACTACTACTACTACTACTACTACTACTACTACTACTACTACTACTACTACTACTACTACTACTACTACTACTACTACTACTACTAATACACGAACCCAACTGTTACTATCATCACCAATATCTACTTTAAACATTATATCAAAACTACTGGATGCGCTGGATGACATAGCACGTTCACCACCCCCACCCTATGGCAGCAACAGCGTCCAGTCAAATTAGTTTTAAAAATATTCAACAGTATGGTTATTAGGCCTAAATGGTAGAGACATACATCTCGTACGTGTCGGACTATTAAGATAATTAAGAGTTAAAGACGGGCCATATAGCATCATTTATGACGTAATGATTATGGCGTCATCCTACACGCTGCTTATCTGATTATGACGCCATATGACGTCATTACTCTGGGAAGGCCCATTATCATTTTAATTCACAATAAATATAGGCAATTATACGACAATTATGAATATTTTATGTTTTATGGTGTTTTACGTCGTTAGTTTTTAAATGTTGTTTTGTTATCATTAATATAAGAATAGTTTTTATGGGCAATATATATTTATTTTGTATATTTTTATATTTAAAAAAGTGAATTGATACATATTGCAAAAATGAATGATAGCTGTCAATCTACTCCGATTAGTTTTAACCACGCATGTGTGCTTTATTTCCGCTGTCGTTACTGTATATATAGTTCTTCCCGTACTCACAATTAATGTATTACTCTCCTATTGCTTTACGGGTCATCCACGATAATGCGATGCCGCAGACGACGACGACGATGACGACATAGAGAGGGGATGATGGGGATGCAATAAAGGCTCGCTAAACCGTTAATCTCCTTAAACTTTTCGTTCCAAGTTATGAGGAGGTTAACAGTTCAGATTTACCTAAATACACAGGAGTGGAGCCATTTTGAATGTGTGGGGTGGGCGGGGTTGGAGGTGACTGGGTCTCATTTCTCGTTTCTGTTTCGTTTTTCGTGTAAGAAACGAGAAGAGAAGACCTGGTGAAAGCATGGTGGGAGTTGAGAGGAAGGTTTAGGGTGGGTAAACGGGGGTAAATGACGACGGTCTGGAATAACCATGAATATGGTCTGTTAATTCAATTATTCGTATTGTTTAATCTATTATATTAATGGCTAACTGCTATCCGACAATGACAGTGTTTGAAGGAGCTGCTCTTTTCTTTCCTATTCTTTTTTAATCTCTTTACATCGTTTTTCTCCCCCCCCCCCCTCTCTCTCTCTCTCTCTCTCTCTCTCTCTCTATCTCTCTCTCTCTCTCTCTCTCTCTCTCTCTCTCTCTCTCTCTCTCTCTCTCTCTCTCTCTCTCTCTCTCTCTCTCCTCTTAATTTATTGTTTCTCTCTCATCTCGGTTTAGTGTTCTCAATCATTGGCTGCTTATAATAATTATGTAGGGAGAGGGCAAATCTAAGTTGTAAGAACTTGTGCAATAAAATATGTTTAAATCAGAAAATGTGTGCAAAACACGATATCCCTAGAAATAGTTAGGTCTATGCGTGAATCGTGTAGCCAGTGTATGCCTATGTATAGGTCAACGATGAATCTAGGCGCGTACGGAAGGATCATGTAAGGGCAAAAATCAACATGTTCTCGTAAGTATCATTATTGCGGAGTGGCGCGGGTCATGCGCAGTAGATGACTGGATTGTGTAGGCTTATGTAGTGTACCGGACTAGCTCATTGCTTCAATACCCGGCAATACATGACGTGAGAGTCGGATGTTAGAGAGTTTGCAATACATTATCAGCCGATATGGAAGCTATGCGCAGTAGATGACTGGATTGTGTAGGCTTATGTAGTGTACCGGACTAGCTCACTGCTTCAATACCCGGAAACACAGGACGTGAGAGTCGGATGTTAGAGAGTTTGCAATACCTTATCAGCCCGTATGGAAGCTGCACTATCTGCGTTTAATATGTGTATTAGCATAAGCCATCTTCTATAAATACACAAACTGAGTTGGCGACAAACAACGAGATCTATTCATTCAAGCCGTGTTTATCAATTAATATGCATATAGCCCCAAGTGTCGACAGTTTCATTTCCCTGTATTTTGCTGTTTTATAGGAAATTTAATCAATTAATCCGAATACATGACCTCCAATAGCAAACGCGCTATAAAAATCTAGCTTTCTGTTCAAATGTTAGAGATTCGGATGCTTATTTATTTCACTTTTATTTATTTTATTTAATACCTTATTTTATTTCGGAATTGACGACTCTGTTAATGATAATTATTGTCAAATGGGTTTTTATATATGCTAATTTGAATACTTTCCCTGCACACCATCTTTGAAATATAGGCTACACATTCGAAAAAAGATATTTACGTCTGCGAATGCCACCAATATTTTGAAATTTTCTTAAGGAGCCTACAAAATTCTTCTTAAAATATGTCCTGTTGCGAACCATGTCTTGTTAATTTCTGGTCATGCTCTCTAAGCCCGAAAGGTGCCAAGTTGACAATAGGCTTACAACATCGTTATATAGGCAACATATTCCTCTGTCCTGTCAGCTGACTTCATTACACATAACTATATATATACGAAGAGTGGTGACCATTCCGAGAGCAACCCAGCTGAAGATTATCCTTGGCTTAGTTAACAAGAGCCCTTCAGTCAAGTTGTTCTCAAGGGAATAAGCACGTTTTAAAGCTATGTGTGTGTAGAAGCAATGACTTGCGTTTCTTTGTATTTTATTAAATGTGTCATTTTGAAATTAATTTGACTGTACGTTGGTGCTGAATTAAACAGAAACTGACGAATTAATTGGCAAATATTTAATATAGGCTTACGATTTCTTGCAAAATAAATAGTTTGTTGCGCCTGTGTGTTTAACCTTATTACCCGTGAAATGTCAGTGGCTCTGTTTCGTAACAACTATGCACGAAAGCCGTTGATATTTTGAAAAAAGTTTTATTGGGAACCAGTCAAATTCGTCTCAAAATAGTCAACAGAATATGCCTTATATCATAAATACTTTGTCGTTTCTGGTCAGCTTGGGTTAAACGGTTAACGACTCGCCATTTTCAGTTTACTGTCAGTGTTTTAAAATGTCTCATTTCATTTTGGTCAGGTTTCATCAAACGAGTATCACTCCAAGACCACCTCCTGCCCCCTCTCTACATGACAAGTCACACATAATTAATCAAATCCACAGCCTCGTTTGCACGCCACGCCCATCGACCGTCGCTTCTACGCCGGTCAAGGCGCGTGGCCAGCCCTGCAATCTAAGCTAATTATGTCCCGCTGTGGATGGACGGGTTTCGATGCCATAGACAGGAAATGGCAGGAGGCAAGAATTCTAGCATTCGGCCATCAGCGTTAAGGTCTATAGCTCACAATCCTGGCATATATTACTAAATGCCACGAGTAACTACATATTTATTACCTTCAAGTGAGATGGCATAGTAGGCCCCTATATCACCAAGCCATCCATCCATCCATCCATTCCAACACACACACACACACACACACACACACACACACACACACACCCACCTACCCACCCATCCATCCATCCATAATAAATGGATGAGTGGATGGATGGGTGGGTGGGTGTGTGTGTTTGAATGGATGGGATGTGGGATTAGATGGATTGGTGGAAGGGTGGTGGGTGGGTGGATGGGTGGATAAATAGATGGTGAATGGATTAGGTGGGATTAGATGGATTGGTGGAAGGATAGGTGGATGGGAATTTCGCGATAATTTATTCTTTCATTTCATTCTCTCGTCGAATGTGTAGTCACGGATAATGTTGATTATGACACCGGAAGTGTAATCGCGTGTTTCAGCGCGTGGTTTATGACATGATTTGGTAACATTCGGACTCTGATTCTCCACAGGCAATTTGTGACGTCACTGATGGCAGTGTTATTAGAAGGCTCCCTAGGCCAAGATTAAAGGAATGCTCGTAATATTTAATTAGATTTTCACTTCAGTTTGAATTTAATTGCATTTAAAGTATTAATGGATATTTAAAACACAACCCATTTCCACAATGCATTGATTCGATTCCTTTACAAAGCTGCAGAAAGTAACGACCATTCAGAATCGATTGATTGATGACTCGTTATTGGTGATTGTCATTTCGTGGTAGTGGCGAGGATGATAGTTGAAGCCGACCCGATGCCGATGACGATGATGATGATGCGTCGTCGTCGTCGTCGTCGTCCTCGTCGTCGTCGTTCCTTACGAAATCTTCTTTTCCATGCTAGCGGTGTGAGTACATATTACCGTCCATTCCAGTCATTAGTGACGGGATACAAACGATTGCTATTGACGATTTACAAATTGCTAGATATATGGAAGGGTGGATGATGGATGTAAGGGTGGATAGATGAATGGAAGGATGGATAGATGAATGTAAGTGTGGATAGATGAATGGAAGGGTGGATAGATAAATGGAAGGGTGGATAGATGGATGTGAGGGTGGATAGATGAATGGTATGGTGGATAGATGAATGTAGATAGATGAATGGAATGGTGGATAGATGAATGGAAGGGTAGATAGATGAATGGAAGAGTCGATGCGTGAGGGTTGATGGCTCTTTCACTTCTCGTTCATTTAATTAAAATTAATAGCAATTGCGTAATAAATCTCTGATGTGAAAATTATGTCGTATATAAGACAGTATAGAATTTATCAAACAAAGAAAATTTTAGCAAGAGTTACGTATTTACGGAGAGCTAATGAAAATAGCGGATCAATGAGTCTTGTGAAGGTATCTTCAGAGGATGCCCCGCGCATCAAAGCGTTCATAAAGGTTCGCTAACGTTTAATGTGTGGAGCAAAGCCAACGAGAGGTTTGGCGGGGGTTTTGCTTTTCGCCAAATTCTTCACATCTATCTATTAAACGGAAATGGCTTCTTAGAGGCGGTCTATAGAGGATGGAAATTATTAACGCCATCAATTAAAATGGACATCACATGATTAATTAACAAGTTTACGTCTAAATTATAACCTTCAGTTGTTTAGCAGGCACATGTGAACTATATAGGGCCAAGGCCTTAGGTTCTTGCTCTCATTTTCACAGCTTTCTGAAACAATGTTTTTTGACAATGTACACCAGTGTACCTTCGCCCGACTCCTATAGTTGCTACTTCCAGCAAAAATTTTATTTTGTCAAGACTTTTTCGAGAAAATTGCAATTTTTGCTCTGCGAGTGAGTGTCCACGGATTATTGTGATTGTCGCCTGGTGATAGTGGCGATGATGGTTGATGCTGTTGCCGCTGCGGCTACTGCCTACTGCTACTGACGATTGTCGTCGTCGTCTTCGCCGTCGTCGTCATGATTGAACATTCCCCGAGCCTATTTTTGAACGTATATCAGTCGATTATCGAGGTAGACTTCTCAGTAATACATTTCCAAAAATTAGTTTCTCTTAGCTTGTAAATGGACATTCCGCACGACCACTGCAAAGGCAAGACCGGCCTGGCCAATAAAGGGTTATATATTCCGAATACTTCATAGCTAGGCCCCTAATGTATTCATGCTGGAAACTATGTGATGTCATTAAAATGGTTAGGTCTCAGTTGCAAAGTGCCGCGCAGATAATCAGTCAGCTCCTTGTCTCCCTTCACACCTCCGCACGAACAGGATGTCCTCTGTCCCGGACCGGCTTTGATGTTCTAATTGCAAACATATCGGAAAGGTGCTGCTATTTGTTACCTTGATAAGAATTGCGCAAAAATGTCTCCAGCATTCATCAAATGTTGCAATCAAATGTCAAGATATGTTGGACGCTCCTCTCAAAGCAAGAATGTTGCCATTATAGACAGCAACGGGTTACAACAACGATGCTGTGAAAATGTAAAACGTTATTGTCTAATGCACCTAGGGTTAGCCACCAGTGAAGACATGGTCTTTTTAATAAATTAAATTCTATGTATCGTTTCCACGAGTAACCTGTAAGTTTCAGAGGGTGAGGAAGTTACAAAGATAATTAATATAATTAGCGTCCATCTATCGATGTGATAATTAACTCGACTCGCTAAATTAACACACATGCGGCTCACCTAGGTGTGTTAGGAAATGGAGAACACAAAACATTTTTTTTTATTTCATCTGTAGTTCGAAGAAGAATTTATCACGAGGAAATAATATTTTAACGTTTATTGCGAATTAAGGCAAATAAGAATTAAATTTACGTTGAAATTTTGGTTAGGGCCGACATTAATATATACTTCGGGTAATAAAATGCAAAATTTTGCTCCGAAAATCGTCTGTTAGTCATGTTTTGTTATATTAAATGCTAAATTACTCAGTAATATGCACTAATAGTTGCATTAGTGGAAGTGATACTAACAACAACAACAACAACAACAACAACAACAACAACAACAACAACAACAACAACAACAACAATAATAATAATAATAATTATTATTATTATTATTATTATTATTATTATTATTATTATTATTATTATTATTATTATTAGTATTATTATTATAATAATAATAATAATAATAATAATAATAATAATAATATTAATAATTTTGGTGATAATAATAAGTCTCCCCCCCACCCCAACCCCCCCCCCCCACCCCCTTCATATGTGTGTTAGGCCTAATTGTCTATCGTCTTAAAAGTATGTGTATAAATATTATATATTAATTCAACTACCACCATTATATGTTTGTATTGTATTAAACGTTATCACTGCAAAAGCTCGATCTTCCGCATCGTACTAACATACACCCACTTCATCGATACGGGAGGAGAGTGGGAGGGCGGGAGGGCGAGACTGTGCGATAGGACGATGGGTCTTATGGACTATTTGTTGTGTAAATTATGCAAAAACTATTTAACAACTGAAAGTAAATCATTTTGAATTTTGGATCTTGAAATGTGCAATCTATGCTTACTGGGCGTATTATGATAAACTATTTGAAAATTAACATATTATGCCTACCAAATCTTTAATTCCAATTTTTAATTATGGAATACAAATTTAATAAATTATGTACTAATTTGACACGAGACTGATGATATTAAAAATAGAAGTGTTTACTAATTATCGTCAGTGATGCACCAAAACAGAACATGTAAATTATGACGACCCTTATCCAGTCACATGTATGCCCCACCCCCACACCACCCCGCACCACCCACCCCAGCCATGAGCACCTGGTAGCAGCCTAGATACCTTTCACCACGTGTGGCCGGCCACCTGTCAAAACATCTTTCAATATTAACAATTTTCATTTAGAAAGAAAGCTTTCTTTCATAGCTGCTGAATATGAAGAATGTTTGCGATGTTGAAAACTATTTCCCTCAAAGTTGTTGTTGGTTTCTCTAGCAACGATTTTCAGTCAAATCGTTTTAGGAATGCTCGGCAGTAATTTGACCATAATATATGCATTATGTGAGAAGATTTTTCAAATTTACCACTAGAAGGGCGGGCTTGATAACCGAGCCAGTCATTCTAATGGTCAATTTTCAAAAAAAAATTCATACCTACGAGTGAATTGAGCTTATGTCTTACCATATTTAGCTAACCACTTGAGAAAAAATAAACAAATAATTACATAATTATGGGCAATTGAAGTAATTGAAGTATAAGATTTACGAACTGATAAGCAACGTTAAATTTTGACTGTCAGCGCGTTGGTGTTCAGGTGCTGAGTGAACTCTGAAACCCCCAAACGTAATCATGTTCGTCCTGGCTGCTTTAAAAGATAATCTTAACGGTGCTTATATTAAACATTCTCATTACATTAAGGACAATTTATCATCTCGGGGCAGAAACGACTATTTGTAAAATTACTCTCAAATTAATCGACATGAATTGAACTAAATAAGTATTTCATACAAATCGCTAAATATTAGACCTATATAAATATAGTAGGCATGTAGATTGTGTTAAGTAATTTTATATTATTCCGTGATAAAAAGTATTACAAATGTTCAGGAAAGAAAAATACACAAATATGAACAATATTCCGTCTGTCATTTAAAGCTGTGTGTCAAATAAATAAATATCCTCTAAAAATAACGGATTTACAAATAAAGATGTGCTTGCTGAATTTCAACGTACTGCATTTTCCATGGGGTTAAACTCTGAATATGATGAATATTTTGAAAACAATTTGACTGAAAGTTGTTGATACACCACCAATAACTTTCAGTCAAATTGTTTTTAAAAAATTCTACAGGTGCAGAGTTATTGGCCATTGAAATTATTGTCCGGCGGCGTGCTGGCTAAGCCACCAACAACTTTCAGTCAAACTGTTTTCAAAATATTCTTCAGGTGCAGAGTTATTGGCCATTGAAATTATTGTCCGGCGGCGTGCACCCGTCAGATAGTTAACACGTAAAATAAGATTAAGCAAATGTGAACATGTTCAAAAACTTGTGAAGCTGTGATGAGTCAACTTTTTCTATTCTCTGTCTTGCTGTTGCAGTAGCCTGTTGCTAGTGTAACATCGTGCACCCATTAACTAATATTAAGATATAGCATGATAAATACAAGGCATTATCTCTACTTGAGATAAGAGTACTCTTCATTTCAAAACTATTTAAAATTAATTACGCCATATTCAATATAGACCTATTATAAAACTTCGACAATTTTTGCGAGTGCTATGTTCGTAAACCGCGCAGTGGGTATGATAGGTCCAGATGTAGGCCTTCCAACTTAGCAATTTCAGGTTTGTTTAGTTTTCTTTATTCACCCAGGTCATTTACACAGCATATGGGATGGCGATGACCCCACTGTCCAATATCAAAGATCAGCCCGTGTAACTTCCCACCCGTACTAGTCCCCACGACCAACTGCCCGCGCGTAGATCTAAAGTACTGTCATAAACAGGGTACAAGCCTAGTAACATGAATTTTAAGATTGTCGTATCGAGGAAGTAATATACGTACTGCTGCAATGCTGCATGATGCGTTCTGCATTGGTGATGTATAATTTAAGATTAGAATTCCTGAAAGTTATTTTTGTTTTCGACGACAAAGGCAATCAGTATCAATCATTATATTATTTCTCAGCACCTATACTAATCAACACAAGCACTAATTCATGTTTTAGAAGGAGACTTGATTATTTAGCAGTAGCGTGGTTATCGACATCATTTTTTTTCATGCATTTGTATTTTTTACGACTTCAGACTGGGGAAACGACAAGTTCCGTGTCTATCTAATCTTCAAGTGTGAGCTGAGCAGAAGCAGACCAGGGGCGGCGAGCTTAATTAACTATATTAATCCGCATCTCTCTTTATATGTCATAACTACTATATGCGTTATATTTATGTTCACAGTTAATATTATGTAGACAAATGGACTTTAAGTTGTTGGTGTTATTAGCAGCAACAGTTACCAGTCAAATTATTTCCAAAATATTCAACCATATTCATATATAGAGTTCTTGTATTCAGAATGCTCTTTGGTTAGCGTCAGCCACCTCGTCCTCCCCGACAAGTAAGGGCGTGGTGATAGCGGCTCCTTCTCCCCCCCCCCCATCCCCCACCTCACCACTCACTGCCCAGGAATATATCGTCCAGAAGTTGATGTCTGTTTTGATTTGCCTCTTTCCGATATCAATGTTGTTGAGCAATTAGAGTGCACATATACATCCATTTATATACATCTGTTTACAACACCCACCCACCCACCTACCCTGCAACCAGCCCTCTCAGGGAGCCGCACGCTTACACCACCCACCCTCAAACCAGCCCTCTCAGAGAACCGCACGCTTCCTCAAAATCGTGGGAAAACATCAATTTATTTGATACCTCCCGAGTTGGTGTCAAGATCCCGTGTTTTGTTGAGTAAGAAATTGTATCTCTTAAAAGACTATACAATTTGTGGTTTTCTGAATGAAGTCAGCTTCAGGCTTCAGGGCCGCTATGTATATAATTTTAATATCAAAATTGCGGTACGTACTATTCATCTTTTTCTCGGATGAATGAATCGCCTACAGTACCTCGCATATGTGATTTATGGAGTGTGTTTGAAGTGTTAGCCCAACATGACGTAGCGTTATACACATTGACTTTTACAGCATTTGAAGACCGTGCTGGTGAAACTGTCTGGACGAATGTGTGTACGTCAGATTGTTACCATCATCAGTCTAATAAATTGTATTTATCCACATATTTCAATTGTCATAAAGGATATGTGGATTAAACATTTGATGGGAGTATTTATTACACGTTGATTATAATATTGCAGTTTTGGAGAAATACGACTTAACTGCTGCAAACTACCCAGCAATAATTTCAATGACCAAAAACTCTTGACTTGCTGAATATTTTGAAAACAATATGACTGAAAGTTGGTGTTGGCTTAGCCAACAAAAACATTCAGTCAAATTGTATTCAAAATATTCAGCGTATCCAGATTTAAATCTCATCAAATATGTAGTCTGCCGAAATTCAACAGGCAGAGATTTGAGTCAGAGACTCAGAGTTTGGATGTAAAACGCAAGCAAATATGGTTGCACTTCTGCCCGAAGATGCATTCTTGATAGAAAAGATTTCAGATTAACTCATTGATAATCATGTGAATTAATATTCTTTAAACAACTACTGAGAGAAACCGCTAGGACTTTCGGACATATGTGGGGGCTTTAATAACTTAGCATCATCTTAGCCGTGGCTTAATACATGTCTATTATAGGCCTTCAAGATGTTCAAGATGAAGGCTATCTGGTAGCTTGTTTGTAGGGTGTCGATAGGGGCGGGCTATGTAATAGCATAGGTGTAGGAACAGGGGTGGGTGGGGGCGGGGGTTGCAAGGGGGGGCCGCTATAGCCCACCCCCTCTAGTTTTTTCCCTCGCATAGTGTCAGGGCCGGCTCAAGGCATAGGCGAACTAGGCACTGGCTAGGGCGCCAGATTTTAGAGGGGCGCCAAAAAGTGAGTGGGGCGCCTCTCACCACTCAAACTACATGTACTCAAAGATTTCTAAAAAAACACCACACTTAGGACAGAAGGCATATCTCGCTCTAGAAATTTTGGAAATGTCCTCTCAGAGTATCTGGATTTCAAAATTTTCTGGGGGAGCACGCTTAAAGGGTGGTCCTATGCCTTGGCCTAGGGCGCCAGAAACCATAGGGCGGCCCTGCATAGTGTATCCCCATAGCGCCCTCCCCGCTAGGTTTTGGCCCCACCTATCGTTTAGCCGCCCCCCCCCCATCCCCCACTTCCGCCAAAATACGTTCCTACACTCCTGAATAGCATTTATTTAATCAGATAATAAATATTAGTCTGATTTCAGGGCCCGTCGTACTCCTTGAAAAACATCCCCCATCGTCCATTTTTACGTAGGCGGTCGTCTGCCGTGATTCTCATGCCCGATCTTCTGATAGATAGAGAGGACGGCGGACTACGCTCAGACGACAGCGGAACTCATTTGCATACACGTCAATCACCCCGGCTATGACAGGGAGCATACGGTAATATGAATGCGCACGCAGTGCAATAGTTAACAGTCGTCTGTCAGTCTTACAATCATTACAACCTTTACTGGAGTAGAACTTTACTTACTATTATCAGAATAGTATCTGTGTCGTCTATTAGTTACTGTCTCGCGTGCTCTTATAGATTTCAGTTATCAATTAGCTGTGTTGTTTAGTGGTAGAAGTTTACTTTTAAAGATAACCACATTTAAACGGTTTTAAAACAAATGGCCGACAGCGAATAAATATGCTTCTGTGTTTATTAATTATTAAAATTTCAAACAAAATTAATTTTATATTCTAAAGTATTCTAACTACAAAGGAAACATACCAAATATGAGTGACTCGGATTCCAGTCATAGTGGATCCCCGCTGAATCACACATCCTCTCCGGGTCCATTCAGGGACGGTGGATCTCCAGTAAGAGAAGTGGCTAAATCCGGATCCACAGATTCCGAGAAATTTCCGCAGCAGATTCAGGATGCGGTGTCGTCTGTGCTGGATGGGTATGACTGGAGCTTGGTATCGATGCCTGTCCGCCAGCCAAGCGCCGAGAAAAGGAAGCCACACATCAAACGGCCCATGAATGCCTTTATGGTAAGGATGCTAATCGTATACTATCATGATAATTGCTTTGAAAATAAATTGACAGAAAGTCATTGCACCATGGGTCAGCTCGATCATTCATGAAAATTGTTTGAGAATTATTACACAAATTTCAATCAAATAACTCTTGTAAATGTTGATTATTTTAAGGAGAATTCCGAAATTTAAATATTCAACCGGTTTATCTCAGTATTTAATAGTTAGGTTTATTAATGTAATTAATTTATAGCATGATATTGTCGTGGTCGGGACCACAGGTTATTATATTAGATTCCACCACACCTTCAGAAGGACATTCCATAACGGTTCCAGTCCTAATTCATCAATTTCTGATTATTGGATATCCAATACCATAGACATTGATAATCCGTGCCATGCATCTCCCATTTACAATTCTTTGTTGATTATTCCGTATCCACAGAATTGGTTAATTCGTACCACAGTATAACCGTCACCCAATCCTGTGGTACGAAACAAGCACAAAGATGGTACAGATTGACTAGTATTATTATTTAATAATGATATATGCGTATACTGTACATTGTTTGTATATAGCTATATAAATGCATGATAAATTCGATGTTAATGTCATCTACAATGTCTTCAATCTGGGCAGATGTCCACATGTTGGATTTGCCAATAAAGTTCGGTTTATTGAATGGTTAGAGTATGGATTGACTACATATGACACCCGGAGTATACTATGAGACTTGATAAACCTGAATTGGGCTGAAATTAACCTTCGACAATGAGTCCAAGTCGTAACCGCGAGTCCGAATCCCTGATGAGAACTTCAACAGGACGAAACCCGACGAAGATGGGATGAGTTTCATGGTATGTGTCGATACCGAAACCAATATTGGCACCTGCGCCGTTGACCAACCGTACCGAATTCGATATTGGTCCATGCATCGCCGTAAATTCTATATTGGCGCGTTACCTATAGTTACTTGAATACCAGTCATTCCGTACCAGAATCCGTAACCTAGTTTTCGGCAATCCGTGCCCTAAATCTGGATATTTCGTACCCAACTAATTGGATATTTCTTACCATCGTAATTATTAATCCGTACCATTTGTTATTGAAGTGTTCTGAACATAATTGAAACTGAAAGTCAGCAATGTCTTCCAATCCAATTATGTTTGAAATGGGGTACATTTTTTCTGATATGTAGTTTAGGTCGAATTGTTCTTAGATCGCTCAAAATCAAGTAATAGCTAATTCATAGTGTTGTCAATTATACTAGTTTCTGATTTTGCAAATTTAGTGTAAAATGTATATCCGTGGAAACTGAATATTATCTCCTAATATATAGTTAATGGAATCGCCTCTTAGGTACGGATTCTCCAAAACTAAGGTACGGATTCTCCAAAATTAAGGTACGGATTCTCCAAAATTAATGTACGGATTAACCAATATCAAGGTACGGATTAACCAATATCAAGGTACGGAATGTTAAAAAATAGGGTACGGATTTGCTTGGGTACGGATTGACTACATAACCAGTTATTTGATAAATTGTAGACAAGATACGCGCCCGTTAAAACCTCTACTGCCAATAGTAGTAGTAGCGGTAGCGGTAGCGGTAGCGGTAGCGGTAGCGGTAGCGGTAGCGGTAGTAGTAGCAGTAGTAGTAGTAGTAGTAGTAGTAGTAGTAGTAGTAGTAGTAGTAGTAGCAGTAGCAGTAGCAGTTGCAGTAGTAGTAGCAGCAGTAACTCGCTGTGTAAAGATGATGAGAAGGATGCTGGATTACATCAAATGAGTTTTCGAGTCAGCGGAGGGTATTATCTTCATGAGGATGTGTCTCATTCATTACTACCGGTACCCTCCCACCCACCCACCCACCCACTTCAACCGGGCCTAAGTACACAAGCCGTATTGTTACCATCGCTCCGTAAGATTAAGAGGGCATTGCAACCATGTCTATCTGTCTGCTTGCCTCCTTGCCTGCTTGCCTGGCTGCCAGTCTGTCTGTAGCTATACCTAAAAAAACTGCTGATCCGATTTGACTCAAATTTTAACACACCGAAGAAACTTGCCGTGTCAGAGGATTGCCAGACTTTGGTCATGATCCGGATAAGATCAGCAGGATATCGATCGGAGCAAATTCTCGATCTATGGATATCTCGGAAACTGCTGGCCCACAAGGAATTTAGCAGAAGATAGCGCGTGACCGTACATTAGCATTGCACAACTATGAGCGTGTTAGAAAAACCCGACGATACAGAAAATTCAAGAACGTTCTAAATATGTAACAACCCGGATGATGAGGATCTGTAGGAATATCAGTCATTCCGTACCCAAACCAAACCGTACCGGTCAATCCGTACTTATCCTATTGGAGAATCCGTACCTAGTTTTAGGCATAGAGTGTCCCGAACATAATTGAATGTCAGCAATGTCCTCCCATCCAATTATGTTGGAAATGTTTTAAGTTATATCTGATATGTATTGTAGGTAGAATTGTTGTTAAATCGCTCAAAATCAATTACTAGTTAATTCATGGTCTTGTCAATTATACCAGTTTCTGATTTTGCAACTTGCCAATTTCGTGTAAAATTTATCTTTGTGAATACTGAATATTATCTCCTAATATAGAGGTAATGGATTCGCCTCTAACCTATTGGATAATCCGTACCCACCCATTGGATATTCCGTTCCGGGTACGGAATATCCAATAGGTTAGGTACGGATTCTCCAAAATTAAGGTACGGATTAACCAATATCAAGGTACGGAATGTCCAAAAATAGGGTACGGAATAACGGTTATGGATTTCCTAGGGTACGGATTGACCACATACCATCTGTAGTCTCTGATTGCTCGTATTATTATTATTATTATTATTGGCGAAATTTTGAATTTTCGCCAATATAGCAATTAGTTCGATTATATCCGTCTGATTTAGCCCAACATATCGTCTTATAGGCCTATCTCATTATGGGTTCACCCTATTGGGATTAAACTTGGACACATGGTTACATATACCAACCGGGTACACCACAATCACATTGTCGTCAAAGGTCAATGTCACTGTGATCTTAATATAAAACATTTCGGGTTACGTTTTAGGTGTAGCTACACGATACACCTTATAATTATCTAAAGATTGGTTTACCGTATTGAGACTACGCCTGGACACATGCCTCAATATAGCAAAAGGATGAAGCACAATAATATGGATGTCAACGGTCAAGATCACTGTGAATCTGTGATCTTTGTATAACACTGTTTTTTACGGTTTACCCATTGAGATTAACCCTGGACACACGCTACACAAACGGAAGGAGCACAGCACTTTATCTTATACGGTTAAGTTTTTTGTTTGGGTCAACGATACGCCTTATATCTCAGGATTGATTGGTTCACACTGTTGGGACTAACTATGGATACATACTCCCCCATATTAAATGATCGTGAGGTCAAAAAGTCACGGTCACTCCTTAGTATAAAACTACTTTTTCCGGTTAAGATTTGGATCTTGGTTCACCATATTGGGACTAAACTTTTAACATATATCAACGGAATGCAGCACAATGATCATATTAAGGTTAAAGGCCAAGGTCGCCGTAACCTTGCTATAAAACAATTTTTCGGCTAAGATTTTGGTTTACCTCAACATATTGTCTTATCTCATCATTGGTTCACCATATCTGATCAAAACTTTGTCATATGTTTACTTATATTAAACAGATGAAGCGCAATGTTATTGAGGTCAACGGTCAAGGTCATAGTTATAGTTGTTTAGATTACAAATTTTAACAGTTTGGTTCTTCTGCTTAACTTAGCTTTCCTTTAAATTCAGAATTAGCCATAAACTAAGCATAGTCATAGTTACCTCAACCAGTAGGAACAGCAAAACGCCATTCAGACTGAGCTCAGGGCCATTGTGATCTTGATGCAAATCTACATTTGGAAATCATGTAATGTAAGACGTCGATGTTTTCACCAATGTCCCGTCACACTGATGTATTATTATTATTATTATTATTATTATTATTATTATTATTATTATTATTATTATTATTATTATTTTTCAGGTTTGGGCGCAGGCCGCACGTCGTAAGTTGGCAGATCAGTACCCACATCTCCATAACGCTGAGCTAAGCAAGACATTGGGAAAGTTATGGCGGTAAGACAGAAATTACACGCACGCACACACGCACGCACGCACGCACGCACGCACGCACGCACGCACGCACGCACGCACGCACGCACGCACGCACTCAGAGTATGTCACCATGCCAATTCAGATACTCAGACCCTATATGTACGACTATAGTTCATGATGTATGCGGCAGATACAGTCAGAACATGGAGACTATATGACTTTATGGAACCAAAATATGATGCTTTCATATTAAGATAGTTTGCTATCGAGTTTGACTTTTATATAAAATTACTCTTAAATCACGCCTGTACCTTGAAGCTGGAGATTGACAAAATGATCTCCCAGTGACACACGCGTTACCCTAGTAGATTTAATGATAATTCTACGTCTATAATGTTACCCTTCATATAATATACTACCCGTGTATATCTTCTTTAGTTGCTGGCAGTCAGCACCACCATGGTCATCGTTGTTTTCATTATTTACTTGTAGTCTAGAATTGCTAACTTTTCACTATCCATGTAGGCTTAATGCATAATAGTGATAACAAGGTCAATAGAATTGCGATAGCTGAAGGTTCCAAACTATTCGGATTTTTTGCTATTTGTGTGTGGTGGGATCACCGTCAAAGTTGTAGTATCCTAGTGTAATGTCACACTCTCCTATGTTAAAATCTGAGGCGAATCGGCCCAGAAGTTTCCGAGATATTCATATATCGAGAATCTTTTATCTGGATCCGCCAGTAAGATCCTCTTGCACAACAAGTTCCTTCGTTGTGTTAAAATTGTAGCCAAATCGGATCAGTAGTCTGTACATCCCAGAATAAGCTTTTCTGGCTGGCTAAGGGACGATGTATTGAGCTGCTTGCTACACGCAGCTAAGGATTACATGGGCAGCTAAAAGTGAATTACATAGATAGTGACCGGTGTAATAGTGGCTTGCACCATACTGACCTCAACATTGGTCATTCATATCACCAAAAAAACTACATATCACACTTGATATGATTAGTTTACAAACGAGAGGAGAGGACAACGATCTATTATTAAACAAAACAAAAAGTGTTGATTGTCACTAATCTGCAATCATTCACTAATACGCCAATAATCTCGCATTGTAATGTTATCGCTCAACTGTGTATTATATACAACACAACTCTTGAGCACAAGTAGAACAATGCACCTGTAAGGTGTTGCTGTCTAGACCAGCAGTGGACTTCACCAACAGTTGCAACTCTGTTTTCAAAATATGAAACCCGTATTTTACCCACATTGCAAATATAAATACATGAACTTAGAAGTGCATGTGTTCTGTTGTCTATATTTAACTCTAAATTATACTGGACATACGGTTTTTTTTTGTAAAATAGCTTAGTGCGATAAAAAAGGAGTTACTTACGGCCTTTAATGAATGATCCGCTAAATAATGTTTTAATTTCTCAAATGTCCAGAGCTTGTCAGAAAGACGACCTTATAAGATATGAAAAGAATTACAAAAGTTTCTATTTGTACAAAGCCATTTTACTATTTGCTATTTTACGGCTGTTTATTAGCCAAAACTTATTAAAATGTTACTGAAATGTCCACTAAATACCATTTAAGCATTGGAAGTCAGTACCTATTCCGTTTATAAGCAGTGGAACTTTCGGCACAATGTCTTACCATTTACATTCGCGCAGTGGTGCTTCTTTAAGACAGGGGCTACTTCAATTCATCGTTATTCTCACAAAAAACCCATTATGTATTTAACATGCGATCATTTCATTTCATGTCAATCTACCCAAAAAGAATGTATCATTAAGGATGGAATGCAGTTACTGTAGTTGAAACTGGGCGATGGGAAGTAATAACATGGACAGTGTTTCGCGAATATGAATTTCTCTGCGCGAATATGAACTTCGCGTGGTAAGTGAGGCATGAGAAGGAATTGCTCAATAGAAGGAATGTCGACTAGAAGGTGCAATTCTGAAAAAAATCGCTCTACATCATGAAGTGTGTCATGCAATGTAGAGATTACCAGGAGAATCAACAACATATATTGAGCGCGACTACGTGGTGAGAAGGCCAAGAAGGAGTCGAATAGAGACTGCGGCGTGCGAATGTCAATGAGGACTCGAATATATACTGCACCATGCAGAGATGGCTAAGTCCGCATACTGCTTCAGAAGGACTGGTTCAGTAGTGCTTTGTGCTGTATTAATTAGACTCGTGCAGAATTGCTGCACCTGTCCTGATCATTCTGAAACCAGAACAAAACCGTGCTAATGGACACCCTGTTCAGTGTACACTATGCCATTTAGAACGTGGATCCGCCAATTAAGTGCTGAATTTAACAGGTGGACACAAATAGAGTGACGGTTACAACTGTGTAGATGACCATCATCGATGCATTACATCACACTGGGTCCACCCAACCGTACGATGTGGACACTGTGTATAATTAATAGATATGTATAATTAATACATCCTTATATACAATGTGGTTGGAGTATAATCTCCAACGACGCACTATACTCTGTGTGCAATAAAGTAGCACGGTCAATGGAGATGGTCCAACAAAGATGGTCCACGTTTGGCGATGTTCCGCGAATGTCACAAGACACGCCCGTACAGAAAGCCTTAAAATGTGTCCGTACTCGGGGCCAACATCTACCAAGCTCATCGAGGACGCCACTGCACAAACTTGATAAGTGTGCTACGTAGAAATCTAAAGGAAGCTGGACTGGGTACACTGCCGACCAAGCAGAGCCTGAGGGAGCGAAGAGCTCTCGTTGATGACAAGAAACAGTGGCCAAAGAAGAACGGATTGCATATTTAGGTTGTTTTCAAACTACATCTGTTGCAGAACACAGTATAGGCCACCATCATCATCATCATCATCATCATCTACTCGCAGATCAGTGATGGTTACAATATCAGCTTGTTGATTATATTGAGAACACATTGATTGGAACATCTTCAACTGTGCCATACATACCCAACCCCCACCCTAGAATGTAAAATATATAAAATAGGCATGGTTACTCATACTATTCGCGCATGACGTAATATAGATCAATAAAACTCATCTTGTTTGACAGATCGCCAAATCATGAAGTATTTGGTTCCAGATAATAACAGGTTGTACTGCTACTGTGCAATATTTGATATCCTCAATAGGTTTCCGGCGTTTTCAGTAAGCTCTACCGCAGTGCCACGAGCTGAAATTCTAAACCTATAATTTACTTTTCTATCCTGAAGTAGCAGACCTTACAATCACTGACTAAATATACCACGCAACATCGCGCTGTTTGGACCAGTACGTGCGCCACCTTAGACTTGTTTGTGCATATTATTGAGATCGTCCTGGTGACGCGGGTTACTGGCCAAAACCGGGCCTGTATGACCCTGTACCGTTATCAGGGCATATTTAGCAACTGGATTTGTTGTATCCAATACTCTTTGCTATCATTATTTTAAAAAATTCCATTATGTATGGAACATACACATTACCTCATACACACGACTGAAAGGGGCGTCAAACTGGTCTTATTCTGAGATTTTTCTACTAAAGTAGTCAGCAAAGTTCCTTAGGACTATTTGATACCGAATGCTAATACGATATCCAAGGCATCGCCAGCAACTGGGTCTGATACACTGCGACGAGTTATTGTTGACGGAGTCAAATATAGGAAAGACAATTCTCCTCAAGATGATGATGTTGGTTTGGTTGGCATATAGTTCTGGACCCTGTTAAACAGGCCCCATTCATGTCAAGATTATGCTGCCCTGCGGGCATAAATGAAAGCTGTATGTGGCTCTGAGAATTTATCTCAAGGATCATTTATAGGCTATTTATTTTCTACATGGTACTTCATAAATGACTTGTCTGGGAGCGAGAGTCTTCATTCATATCTTTATCGCCTGAAAATGTGACCAGTTAAGGATGGGATAGTCTACCGAAGAAAAACGTCGAAAAAACAGAACCACGTACACCATGTGAAATATCCTCATGGAGAATAATCGGTCGAAAATATCCAAATGACAATGGCTTGATTGGTTCACACTGTTGGGACAACCTATGGATACATACTTCCCCATATCAAGTTTATCCATCCATCATATGACGTCATAAACAACTACGTGCCGAGTAGGGTGACGTCATAATCAATTACAGCATGAATGACTCGATTTAGTCCGTCTTAAACGCTTAATAGTCCGACACGTTGTACGAATTGTATGTCATTGCTATTTAAGAAACATGTTGTTGAATATTTTGAAACTAATTTAATTGTGCGCTGTTGCTGCCATAGGCCATAGGCAGTAACAGCACACAGTCAAATTAGTTTCAAAGTATTAAACCTCTTGCCTGTATGGTTTTCTGGAGAGTCAGGGAGTTCAGGGATCGATCTCAACGCGAGCGTGGTGTTGGTGGAGCATAGCTAGAGATGGGCGTGGCATCGTGCCATAGCTAAAACTGGAAAAGTCCATTGTATATTAAGTGGACGGTGACACGCTAGTGACTCTACATGTTTATTCGGAGACTAACGATATAACAGACTATATGAATCATTGAATGAGAGGGTTAGAAAAAACAGCCACTGCGCAGTTCTGCTTCACTGAATCGTTTACACAACACCTGTAAGATACGTGCGACAAGTGGATATGTTTTAGGTCACATGAGATGGGACGTGTGCCTTGTTGGGCAAATAGGCTAATTGTCACTCTAACCCGAGGAGATATAGCCTACTTCAAGCCGAGACTAGATCGGTAGGCCTACAAATACGAGGACAGGCACGCCTGCCTCTAGCGGACATTGTGTGGACCATCAGAAAGTGGTCGCTAAAAGACCAAAGACTGTGGTCATTTACGGCAGATGGTCAAATTCACATCCACCTTTCATATCCACAGTATTTTGTTCCCAAAAGATGGCGTCCGTTATAGACAGTGGTGTCTAAGTAGATCAGCTTGGCCCGTAACCTGAACTCATATTTTACGCGACTGATAATCTTCTCCCGCGTAATGCATGCTAGAGATAACGTTTTATGCATCAGCCATAGCCATGGATATGGCTTTACCTATGTAGTAGCCAGTGTCATTTCAGCCATTTTACATCTATCTTTATGCACCAACAAAGCTCCGTTCCTGATTCTCCAAGAGGAGATATATTTATCTTGCCTACATCCAATTTAACAATATGGCCTATACAACTTAGCTAAACCACTTCGATGTGTTCAATCCAATAAGCCCACTTGGCCAGTTTAGGTGTGTCCATGTAACGCGCCAATATCGAATATTGGTCCCTGCGCCGTTGGTCACGGCGCAAATTCGATAATGGCGCTTTACATCCAGCTTCTAATTCATGTTTCTTCAATGGATGGATCCGATTTGTTACTCTGACGTCATAGGCCTAATTAATTACGGCACGTGCTAGCTGACGTCACAATCAGACTACTTATAATTCAGTCACGAACATCGATAGGTCCGTCATTACTTATTATAGGCCTATGTTGTTGATGAATTAAAAATTTATGAGAAATTTTGTTGAATATTTTAAATCCATAGGCAGCAATACCTGTGGCGACACCTTGAAATTTAGATTCAGGGAATTCAAGTTTCAAATCGATTCCAACCCACATAAAAAGGTGGCCGGAACATAGCTAAAACTGGCTGGAACATAGCTAAAACTGGCTGGAACATAGCTAAAACTGGCCGGAACATAGCTAAAACTGCCAGGAACATAGCTAAAACTGCCAGGAACATAGCTAAAACTGGCCGGAACATAGCTAAACCTGCCAGGAACATAGCTAAAACTGCCAGGAACATAGCTAAAACCGGCCGGAACATAGCTAAAACCGGCCGGAACATAGCTAAAACCGGCCGGAACATAGCTAAAACTGGCCGGAACATAGCTAAAACTGGCCGGAACATAGCTAAAACTGCCAGGAACATAGCTAAAA
Source organism: Chaetoderma sp. LZ-2023a (assembly GCA_034401795.1). Lineage (NCBI taxonomy): Eukaryota > Metazoa > Mollusca > Caudofoveata > Chaetodermatida > Chaetodermatidae > Chaetoderma > Chaetoderma sp. LZ-2023a. The sequence goes on along the minus strand of CM067372.1, from coordinate 39,322,908 downwards.
CTGCCAAGAACATAGCTAAAACTGCCAAGAACATAGCTAAAACTGCCAAGAACATAGCTAAAACTGGCCGGAACATAGCTAAAACTGGCCGGAACATAGCTAAAACTGCCAGGAACATAGCTAAAACTGGCCGGAACATAGCTAAAACTGGCCGGAACATAGCTAAAACTGGCCGGAACTTAGCTAGAAATGGACTTAAAAGGTTATATCTCTATTGAGGCGCGATGGGTGAGTGGCTCGCTTCCCTGCCGATCCGCCGCGTTGTGTCCTTGAGCAAGTCACTTAACTCTGCGTTGCATCAGTCGACCTACCTGTAAATAGGTACCTGCCATGACATAGAGCTCTCCGTTAGCGCGCGTTTGGCTGCCGGGCTTAGATTGTCAAATGAACAAGGAGGGGATCAGATGTACAGAGCTTAGAGCATGTAATCGCATAGAGTTCAGCGCACTCCGCCATCACCTACCACGACCACCACCACCTCCATCACATACCACGATCACCATCTCATCCATCACCTACCACGATCACCACCTCCTCCATCACCGACCACGATCACCAACTCCTCCATCACCTACCACGATCACCACCACATCCATCACCTACCACGATCACCACCACCACCACCACCACCACAATCACATATCACGATCACCACCTCCTCCATCACCGACCACGATCACCAACTCCTCCATCACTTACCACGATCACCACCACATCCATCACCTACCACGATCACCACTACCACAATCACCTATCACGATCATCACCTCCCCCATCACCTACCACGATCACCAACTCCTCCATCACCTACCACGACCGCCACCACATACATCACCTATCACGATCACCACCACATCCATCATCTACCACGATGACCACCACCACAATCACATCACGATCATCACCCCCTCCATCAGCTACCACGATCATCACCTCCTCCATCACCACCACCAGAGCCTCAACCTCTGCCAGGTTAACACATGTTTCTCACACCTTTCTCTTCATGACGTTGTATTCACACATAAATATTTATACCTGTCTGTGCATTTTATGAATTGAGCGCTCGTGAATGAACGAGGCTCTATAGATTGTTATAAAGTTCCTCAATAAGACTATAAAATCACTGAGGCGTGGCGGTGGCCCGGCAGACATAATATAACATTTTGATATAAACTTGGTAATAGTTACCGTGCTACTCTCACGTATACATTACTTTAATAGCAGTTGTTGTGATTTAGTTATTTGGAGGGAAATGAATGACAGTGAATGATGCTACTGTTTAAGACGGCAACAGCTTTTAATTTAGCAGCATCTGTTTTCTAATAGATTCTTAAAATTGGCTGGAATTTAACAGACGAGAATGTCCAGTGCTTCAGACATAAATTACATTATTAACATTTAGCCTCGAGAACAGTTAGCTAGAGGTGTAATGTTATTGAGATTTCACCATTTATGTCTGTAGCAATCAGAAAGACTGGCAAAGCTAACATTGCCTCCAGTCATTTAAACAGCGCGCTAACGAATATTATATAGGCATAGATTTTATTTTATTAGACACGAAATTTAGGTCATTAAATTGTGTATTATTTTATTTTATTTGATATTTATATTTACTAGTGGGCTACTATATTGGCCTTTAAAATACATATTTTGTGTTTTGAACATAAGTTTTAAGAATCTTAGTTAGTTACGTGTATTTTGATGCAAACAAAATATGCTAAGTCGTTATGAAAACACGATAAACTAATATCAATATGAACTTTGACATTACCGTAAATTACGAAGATAAGGGATGTATTCTAAATTATTAGCTAGCGATATATATATTATTTGTGGTTAGAGTTCTTTCTAATTTATTATAAGCTTAGTTTTCACATGAATAAAAATACATAGTTTATCTAACCCTAACCACCAATAAACGTGCTTAACCAAACCGTATGACACTATGGGTAGGGCATGGATGAATAACTCCTCCATGACGATTTCTGTTTAAAAACGAAAAACGAAAAACGAAAAATGTCCACGTGACGTTACGCGGCCCGATTTAAAGGGCCACACTTACGCCTGGATGCTTGAACATAAAATTGTTAAAATTGTATACTTTTAGAGGTTTATTAGCTAAATGTAATGAAATGAAGTAAATCTTGGCATATGATAGTTTCATTCCGTTTAAATTAATATAATTTGTAAGTTGTGAAATTGAATACGATACACGTAGCCGTAATTCAATTTCACAACAAAACAATATCAATTTATACAGAATGAAATCAGCATATGTTAAGATTAATTCGTTTCATGACATTGAGATACTTAATTTACGCCGCTAAAATGTATACAATTTTAACAATTTATTTTCTATTCTGGTTTTCAGTACATCACAGGTCAGAAATAAATTATTAAATTAATACATTTCCAAAACAATAAAACGTACTATTAAATACAATCCAATTAGGCCCCCTATGGCCAATATATTAAACTGAACATTTCTTATACAGCGTGATCTTGTACTAAATAATGTGTTTCTGATTGTGGTTTGTGTACTCAACTTATTTTGACTGAAAAGAATAATTTTATCACGGATGTTCGTCTTGAGATCTGTGAGCTTTATATACCATCCTGAAGCGCTTAAGCCTAGAAGAAAGGCCTTTATCGATCACGTTCTTACTTAGCGCCTTCCATTCTGTTTTAGAGCATGTTTCGGACAGTTGAGATAAATAACTTTCCAATCTGAGTTGTGTATCCACTCTCTCGGTGTAATCAAGTTAACACCGTGTACTTTTAGGTATATTATGCTTTGTTTGTGGGATTTTGTAGTACAGGAGATACTACCTTGGTGAAATAAAAGAATCATTTCCTACTTTTTTAGCATCATCTAGATTAAATGTAATCTCGCTTGTGGTGACATCACTTTTGCGACTTCACCACACACGCACACGCCCGCACGCACGCGCGCACGCACATAGCTTCAGATACACGGATACGAACAGGTCACTTATTTGGTCGCAATGGACATATGAACATGATCGTCATCAAACCCTCAAGTCTCTGATACTGGAGAAGTAGATTCTACAGCCTGAGCACATGCTACAGCCAAGTCGCTTCTCAACTTCAACATGCAGACACAACAACGATGCACCAGCTAGACATCAAACTGCCAATGGCCGACTGCTGACTGCACTATTTATTACCCAATATATCTGTGGCTTTACCACAACCTGCATTGAATACTACAGAAGAGAACCTGAATCTGGGCCAAAACTAACACTTCATTTAGCAAACATTGGGTACTGTGGGCGTGGCTTGTTCACTCGTTCATACAATGTGACTGATGCCACCGGCTTGTGCGTGTGCGCCTGGGGTCGCCTGCGTGCTCCTCTATAGGCGTGCGCGTGGGTATGTCAATTTCTGTCCCAGAGATTTTGTATATTCCCCGTGTCCTAGTGCGCCTCTGGTATATACCAGAGGCGCACTAGGACACAGGGAATATACAAAATCTCTGGGACAGAAATTGACATACCCACGCGCACGCCTATAGAGGAGCACACAGGCGACCCCAGGCGCACACGCACAAGCCTATATGTCTGGTTATGGATCCTGCGGTTCGTCATGTACCATAACACGTACTGACTCGCCTACCAATAAATTGAAATGCACGCACGTGCTAACTCACACAAATACGTACACGCACCAAAGCCCGTTATTCAGAGTCCTTCCTACAACGCATGCCAAACCCACTGATATGCACGCCCACGCGTATGCTGGCCTTAAGAAGTGTACAACTGCAGTGGCACACAAGATAGCTACAAAGTGAACATAGACAATATTTTCCGGAAGTTGTGCTCAGTATATGTGCGCATAATGTAACAGCTTCCTGTTGTCAATGAACCATCTTCCGGTTCAGTGTCTCGTTCTCTTCTGGTGAGGATGTTAGTGGGCGCACGATGCTCACGCGGGAGACAGTAACAACACTGTTCTTCATTCATAACACACAGCTCTGGCTGCGGACTACCAGACTAGGACTTGTGTGATTGCAAGTTACAGATTATAATTAGGCCGCAAAAGATTGGGCAATATCTCCAATGAATGAACAAACAGTGGAAAACCCCTAAATTGTGTATATCTGTATATGAATGATTGTCCCGATATTATAGGAATATATAAGGGACAGAAGTGTCACGCGATAACACCATAAACATACGCTTTTCAAACAACACGGCCACCCACAACAAATAATTACACAAATAAGATTGGCCTAACCCAAGCACAACTTTTTACCAGTTCCAAATGCCAATTTGTCTAAATTGGACTATGAGCATCAGAATCCATGTTATTTAGGAGATAAATTATGGATATTTTAAATTTAAACAAAATCGCGAAATCTGTGTTGACAATATTTGTCGCAGCTCGGTTTCTCTGCGCCATCAGTTGGTCGCTTGCCGTCATGGCCACGCTCCTAACTAGCGCCGGTCGTTGTTTATTCCCCTTGTTAAAAAGACTCGCATCAAAATGTTGAGCAAACAGATTGTATCCTGCGCAAAGAATGGGACGTGCTTTCTGTCCGATCCTTCACTTAGGATGTCCAAGGCTCGGATAAAGCTGAGAATACTGTATATAGGACTTACTGCTCGAGTTATTTGTCCTGCACATCCACCGGCACAAATTCCGATACATTCCTCAGTTCACGTTCATTTTGCTATTTTACGCTAACCCTAAAACAATTCATTCTTAATTCAAAGATACATCTGACCTAATTTTAACCAATAATCCACATAACCATAGGGAATACAATTATAAACATTACTCACATTTCTGGAGGGGGGGGGGGGGAGGGGGGGGGGGGGGGGGGGGTGTGTGTGCGTGGTGTTGAGGTTGGGAGGTTATACGGCTTTTCCACAAAATTTTCCTTGGCGCTAAGGTCGTCATGACTACGATGCAAATTTTATACGTAATAATTAAGTTCGATCACAAGTCCATATACTTCTGGTTTGGTAAAAAAAAAAGCCTAGCACATAGCGCGAGTAGTTGTTCCTCCCTTTGAGATGGTATGGATGAATATATAAATCACAGGATGGGTAATGTTCGACTTAATATTGATCACTGCCAATGAAGAGGAGTGGTATGTTTATGGTTGACGATGATAATAGCCATGGTATAATTATCTATCATTCTTACAGGCTGCTGAAAGACTCCGATAAGAAGCCATTTATTGACGAAGCAGAGCGTTTGAGGGTACAGCACAAGAAGGACTACCCAGAATACAAATATCAGCCCAGACGCCGCAAGCCATTGAAAGGAGCTCAGAACTCTAACGGCTCGCCTGGTCCGCCATCTTTAATTCAGGCCAATTCCTCGTCATCAGCAATCATGTTTAAATCTCTCCAAGAAGCTTCTCCAGGATCTGGTGGTCATAGCGACGGAGATTGCTCCAGCGATTGTTCGTCTAATGCCAACAATGGTCATGGTCCTCCAACACCACCGACCACACCCAATCAACACGAGCTGTTCAATGTCAAAATGATGAGCGAACGGAATAGAGCCCGGATGCTTGGAACAGGTAAGCACATAATGAGGGTGATATGGATTCCTCGCGAAGTTCATTTTAATCAATTTATCGAGTATCAAGATACACATACGTAGCTGATGTGTAGTTTATGTGCACTATCGTGTAGCTTATGTTCACCAGTATGTAACTAATGTGCACTGGCGTGTAGCTTACGCGCACTGGCGTGCAACTTATGTACACTGGCGTGAAGCTTATGTGCACTGGCGTGTAGCTTATGTGCACTGACGTGTAACCTATGTGCACTGGCATGTAGCTTACGTGCACTGTCGTGTAACTTATGTGCACTGGTGTGTAGCTTATGTGCACTGGTGTGTAGCTTACGGGCACTGGCGCGTAGCTTATGTGCACCAGTGTGTAGCTTATGGGCACTGGTGTATATAATCAGTACAGTACACCTCTTAAATAAAAAAAATAACAGAAGCATGTTAGTTAATACAATTTTAAACATTGTAGGAAATGTTCTTTTAGGCTATTTCCGAGTTGCACTATATGTAGGCCCATGTGGCTCTATATGTATCGTTATTATGACTATAAATCCAGACTTGCCGTAAGACAGATATTTAAATTTAAATCTACCAAGTAGCCCTCAGATATTTCTAAAATATGCCGTCAGTAGATTTCGAATTGTCTAGATTTCAAGATCTGACTCGGAATATTACACGTCTGTGGGAATGTAGTCCTTTTTATTGAGTAACGAGGACTTTAATGATGATAATCAGTATCTTACATTATTCTCTTTAAAGTCCTCATTATTCAATATTCCTAATGTGCATGACTGAGTGTGCGCGTGCATATGTGTGTTGGGTTGGGGCGCGGTGTGCTGTTGCTGCTGCTACTACTACTACTACTACTACTACTACTACTACTACTACTACTACTACTACTACTACTACTACTACTACTACTACTACTACTACTACTACTACTACTACTACTACTACTATTATTATTATTATTATTATTATTATTTACTTCAGGGCATTCCCCGTCACAGCCAATAGACTTTAGTCGCGTGGATTTCCGTGACTTAAATGTCATGAACCTTGATTACACAATCGAAGAGCTAGACCAGTACCTCCCGACAAATGGCGCGCCGTACCCCTCCTGCTACTCACAGGGCGTTCCCTCTGGTGCATCTTGGAATACAGCTTACCGCTCCGCCATGTCTTCCAATAACGGCATGCCTCCGACCTACAGCGTAGCCACTGCCAGTGGTGCGGCTCTGCCAGGACATTACAACATGTCTCCACAACACCATCAACAGGGACATCATTCACCCGGGTCACCAGTTCAGGATGTTTCGCATCCACTCGCTGCCACATCTCAACAGCAGCAGCAGCAACAGCAGCAGCAGCACTCCCCGCCCCTCTCCGACGCTCCTGGAACAACGGCAGCAGCAGCACTAAGCGGCAGACAACACTCGCCACAACATAACAACGCCTTTCAAACGAGCAGCTGTAAATACCATGACATCGACACGTCAGTAAATGTCAAATCGGAACAACATCATATGCCTTCGACAGCATCGACATCGTACCGCGAACAGCATAAATATGACAACTACACCATATCATCAACACCACGATATGACGTAAACAGTACCCAAAATCAAATGAGCAGCCATTATTCAGGTGTTCCTATCAGCAACGCTTACCTGTCGCACGGGCCACTCTCGGGTACAGCACCCGCACCTAGCTATACACCATTCATGAGTTTAAATAAGTCCCTCTTCAACCCAATAGCAGCTACCGCCGACCAACAGTGGGACAGATATACATAGACATGTGTAGCAATAGAAATATGAACTATGCAAGGACGCCTATTCTGTCAATTATCTGCTCTGATCTCACGTGTTCTGTAAAACAGCTCAGTACTGCATAATGATGCTATTTGCGGAAATCGAAACGTTGAGAACTCGATGCCAAGTGCTCAAAAAACTTACGCTGTCTTACAAAAACTATTCGCGTGTGTGTGGACGCGTGCCCGCATGCGTGCCCGTCAAATCGATCTACTATTATAGTTTTTGCTGTACACATATTTATTTATTGTTTGTTTCCTTGTGCCAAATACTGTGTTATAGGTTGCTACAGAAATGTTTCAAATGAAGGAAGGCTGTCAAAAGCAGTTACCATAGGTCACAAATGCCACAATACTGAATTTCCGTAGCAACCTTTTTATCTTAAACCTCGAGATTCAAGCAGGCGTCTGGAAGCTGGGGTTTTGTTCGTACTTTAGTTTTCTGACCAGGCCCGATAACAATTCTGATATGACGGACATCATAGCAGAATTATTATTGGGCCGAGTCAGCGATTGTAATTTAACATAACTTTAAATAGTAGAAACCGACAGACAATACAGACCAGCCAGTGTGTAGATATGATTGAAACCCGGTTTGATGGCCATATAATCCAACCATTAAGGCCTGACTTGGCGGGTGGCTGGGTAGAGAGGCCAGAGAAAGTGTGGGTAGGTGGGGAGGGGGTGTCGGAACCCTTCACATCTACCTCATATTTAGTTATATAACACTTTCTTGTTGCATTGCTATCTCTTATCTCAGCATAGTTCAGAAATAACTTAACATGTTTCCAAAACCAAATCATTTTGAACACGATGTAAGAAATGTTCTGCTGAATATTTTGAACATAATTGGATTGGAAAACATTGCTGCTTTCGGCATCAATGTATTCAAATCCAATTACTTTTGTTTGGAAACATTATCAGTTATTTCTGAGCTGTATTGCATGTTGAAAGTTGAAACAGATAGTACATGAGCACTCAGCCTGAAGAGATTACATGAAGATAAATTACCATGTTCGTGACGTCATCATATCTTAAAATAAAGGATTGTATATATGAGTGTATATAAAGTAAATTACATGTATTCCAGTGTATATTTGGTCTATTTTTCTGAGCCACGTAAATGCTATATATTTATGAAGAAAAACGTCCATATTAGAACTATCGGACATTAACGTTTTCAATAATCATGTATGAAGTTAAATAAACTTTTTGCAACTCTGCGACAATGTGGGAGGGGGTGTATGGAGGAGGTAACTCACTGCCATATTACAAGCTTAACCTATAACATACACAAGAGATAATGCAACGCCTTATAAGACGGATGACTGGCTGCTAATAACTTATCTGGTAGTCGGAACATTCTCGGTTATTTCCGTTTATGCACTATGAAACCCCGGAAACGGCCGAGAATTGGTTAGTGCGTTCATATTTAATATACCGGGGAGTTGGGACTAATTTCTGTATATGCCGTCCAAGCAATATCTTGTCCTAGCTTCTTGATTTATTTTAAATATTTTCAGACAAAATGTGCATATTCACATCAAATTGCCTAGAAATAAAATTGCTAAAATAGTATACATTTAGAGGCTTAAATTGTGGGCCTAGATGTAAACAAACGAAATAAATCTTAACATATGATGATTTCATTACGTATAAATTAATATAAGTTTTTTTAAGTTGTGAATTTGAGTTAGGGGACTGTGCTTCTATTTCAATTTCACAACTAAGAGTTACGAAATTTATTTAGATGGAATGAAATCATCATATTTAAAGATTTATTTCGTTTCATTCGATCGAGGCACATAATTTAAGCATCTAAAAGTATACAATTTTAACAATTTGTTTTCAAGCATTTTGGTGTGAATTAGGATTTTCACGTAGGGTATTTTAGTCAGTCGTTCGTTATATGAATAATACAAATTCCAAACGTTGTTCTATATCCATATGAAGGCAGTAGCCTATACCATGCATTGTCTAACATCGAGATATCTGTAGGCATAACTTAATTAGTAAGTAAGCAATTGACTGATCAATCAACGATCAATTAATAAGCGGTTTGTTGTCAACCACCAGTATAATATTTTTTAATTTTCCACATCAGCCAGTACAATCGCCATCCTACGTGTAACGTACGAGTGATTATATCCTCCTTGCATACTCTCTCGGCTACCTGTCTACAAAATAGCACTGAAATAAGTCTAAATGGTTTCAAAAACACAAACATGTTAGTTAGTAAGAAATGTTCTGTTGAATATTTTGAACCTAATTGGATTGCAATGGACCTTTCCATTTTTTGTTAAGCTCCACACACAACTCGCTCGTGTTGGGATCGATCGATCTCTGAACTCACTGACTATCAATTTCCAGAAAGCTATACAGCTAAACTGTTGAATATTTTGAAACCAATATGACGGGGTGCTGTTGCTGCCTATGGCAGCAACAGCGCCCAGTCAACTTAGTTTCAAAATATTTAACAGACTGTTTATAGTAAAGACACAATTCGCACGTGTCGGACTATTAAGAGTTAAAAACTGGCCATATTGAATCATTTATGACGTAATGATTATGACGTCATCCTACACGCCGCTTAGATGATTATGACGTCATCTGACGTCAGATTGATATATGGATACTCTGGAAAGGTGAATTATGTTCACAATATTCAACAGTACGTTTTATTTTGTTTGGGAAACATTTAAAGTTATTTCCGAGTTGTACTATAAGCCTACACGCATGATTGAATCCTACCATAAGTCACATTATAAGTCAGATCAATAGTGATTTTCTTATTCCGGAGAAATAATTAAATGTTAATCTATTTAGTGCAACGGGAAACAAATATCATGCTTCAGATTGCGAAATCATGAAATACTGCCTGGTGTTCAAGTTGTTGTTGGAGCAACACAGTCATTACTGCGACAGGCTTTAGCAACAACAAGTTGAGACTGAACATCCAGTTATAGCAAACGAGAACTGAATAAAATCATGTGACTAATATTCCCTCGTTAATGATTAATTATGTACCATATCAGTTACTGTCGTTAATTACTTAATGTACCTTTATCTTTCCCATGTAGAGATGAAGGGGTCCCATCTGCCACTCAAGTATATATGACGTCGTACTCAATTACGTCATATGTAGGTTGACGACGCAGTACATAGTGGCGTATCTAGCTCCGCCATGAACATTGAAAATCCGACAATGGTACGAAATGGATGACTTTACTATTTAGTAAACAGCCTGTTGTTGAATATTTTGAATCTAATTTGATGGGCCGCTGTTGCTGATAGGCAGAAACAGCACAGCAACAGCAGCCAGTCAAATTAGTTTCAAAATATTCAACAGCTTGAAATTTGTATTCTGGGAATCCGGGATTCAAAGTATATCAATTGATTTCAACACTCGGAAAAGGTTGGTGGAGCTTAGCTAGAAATGGGCGGTGAGTAGCTAGAAATAGATCCCGCTATTGGGCCTACTCGTGTAAATAGTGTGTCAGGCTGAAGTCAGGCTCCGCTCTTAGCGCTTTAACACTACATATTATATATTATCATAACTTATCATGAGATTGTTTTTGTAGATTTATACCAAAATATCATCGACAAAATTAAGTAGAATTTTATTTAATTTGACGAGTTTTGTTGTTGTTTCTAGATTTAAACATAACTGGTATTAGTGTAGATTAACTCTTCCAACCACGATGCCCATATTCAAACTTCAGAGGTAGTGTAACCATACAGGGAAGTTGTTGAATATTTAGAAACTAATTTGACTGGAATTTGTTGAATAATACGAGTCAACTTAGTTTCAAAATAATTAACATGATACGTCTAACGTCGACCGCCTTACAATTACACAAATAAGAAATCATATTTTGCTGTAGCCGTGATAGGAAATACAAATGGCACAGTATCTCAAGCGTCATCAAAGGACACGACACGCAATGGATGCACTATTATAAAATCCCATTTTACTTCTATGAATAAATTGCACACCAATAATCGTACCGGTATCCAATGAAGTGTTGGTCTGGCGCCATTACACAACAGTCCACGTGCTAGCTTGGCGATGCAGATAATGCACTATATATCCAATTTGGCATGTTGGCCAATAAACCTTCCCAGTTTATCCATCAATCATATGACGTCATAATCAACTATGTGACGCATATGATGACGTCATAATCAATGACGTACATAAGTTCGACCCGAACGCTTAAATAAGTTAATGGATGACGGACTAAGCGTTGTTGTACGAATTGTATGTCTACTATTTAATAAAGATTCTGGCGAATATTTTCAAATTAACTGGACTGGGCGCTGTTGCCGCGATTATATTGGTCAGTGTTCAATGAGGGCACCGTTATATCATTATTAGCTCCTTGGCCCGATGTTTATGACATGGCGGCCATGGCGCATCACTCCGTCTGTCCATCGTTCCATCAAATGGCATTTCTCCTTTAATGCGTTGACCGATTTCAACCAAATTGGACTGGAAGCATCCTATCGTGGTAGGCTACAGAATTTTTGTTTCAAGTCTATCAAGTTTTTTTGACGAAGTCTTATGCAAAATTTACCAGAAATTGTTAATCCGCGTCTCATTAACCGCGCGATGCATTTCAACCAAATTTGGCTGGAAGAATATTCCATGGTGCTCCGCTCCAGAACTTCTATTCACAATTTTGATTGGTCAACAACATTTTGGGCGAAAATCTTATTATTAAATAATTACTGGAAATTGTCAAAATGCATTTAGAGTTCAACAAAATTTGGCGAAAATGGCGGTACGCTACAGAAGTATATTCAGAACTGTGATTTGTCATTTTTATGCTGAAAATCTTTTAAAAAGATTTAAAAAAGATTTTTAGGAAATTATTTAAAACTTTGCCCATTATTAATCCATGGCCCAATTTTAACCAAATTTAGCCAGAAGTACCACATTGTGATAGTTTCCGAAACTTTAATCGCCCAAAGATATCGATGAAATCTAATGAGTTTCAGCAAAATCCATACAGCAGTTGCTGAGATGTAATTTTCGAGAACAAGATGGCTACTGGAAAAATAAACCATTCAAAACTCTGAATGGATTAGTCCTGGAACCAATCATTAGAGTTCGACATTGGGACGCGGAAGTTTGTATCTGATCAGTGGTAAATGGCATGTAATACAGGGGTCCATGTCTCGCTATGCCCCGCCCATTTTTCCATGGGTGCCGCACACTTTGTCCGCGTGTTTGAGGCGATTTTAACTCTGAACAATGAATTATTAGAATCTCAATTTCAACGTAACTATGTAGATAAGCTGATGAATAGTTTGAAAATAGTTTGTCTGTGCAACAACTAGTAAAATTAGTTTCGAAATATTCAACAAAATGTTTATTAACATTTAAAATGTGTATTAAAATGTAAATTAACCAATGATATACAATTCAAGATAGGTAGGATCCAAGTTCTTTATTGTCGTCCTTGGAATTAATTAATATCCCAAGTGTATTATCAATGGAGGGATCCTACCTGTCAATCGAGTATCTGATGTCATAAGCAATCACTTGTTAGCTGACGTCACACTGAGGATCCCATTGATAATAAACTTGATATTAATTAATTGCAAGGACAACAGTAAAAAGACTTTGATACGACCCATTGCCTTGATTTCCGTCATACTCGGATTATCTAATTAATGTGTGCAGATATTCTGCATATTTGCCGTATCTACAGGTAAGATTGAGACGTCTAGCTGACAAGTACAGGTGTGTAATCTTGATCAAATGCTCATAAATATACAGATAGCATCTCCGTTTTGAGCACGCATACGCTTGTCGGTGGGAGACCGGCAGTGAACCTATTGTGCACACAAAAATAAAATTTAAAGTTTGCAGGAACTGTGAGAAAGATAAGGGATGTTCAGTTTGAAAACATCGTGGCTGTAACCACGGTGATGTCACCATCCGTATTCAGCACTGCCTCGCTCAGAAGTGGGCATCAGCGCCATGCAAATGGTTATGGCTATTGAATATGGAATCGACTCCCGTCCCTAAACGTGCTAATCTGTAATGCTTAGCCAACTTGGCATCGTGTATCTTAATAAACTAGCAAAGTAACATTTTTACAATTTGACTGTTTATCTATCAAGTTTCTAAGAGCTGAGAACAAGTTGACAAAGCTAACGCTAATATCTATCTCAACTTTAAACACAATAATATAACTTGGCAATGCAGAGGGGAAAGCGTTTAAAGGGAAGGAAATGTTGGCGTCCACGAGACCGTAGACCTTAGGCGATTTCTGCTGATTTACATGGGTAAAATACTCCCTGCGCACTGACCGTGGGACAGATAAAAGTGTATTAGTTTAGATTATCGTACTGATATCGTGTTTTCTAGCATTAATTGTTTTGCTAACGTTAAAATCTTAACAAAAGCGCCAGTGTATCGGCGTATTAAGCGTGCCAGATTATAGGACAATGTCGTACTGAAAATAAGATTTAAAATGATTTAGACATTAATAAGCTCATTGGTGTTTAAACTTCCACATGCGCCGACAGTTTAACCCTTTTAGTGCCATAGTACCGGTTTCCTTTATTAACCCAAGCTGACCAAAAACGTTTTCTTGCACTGGTTTTGAAAAATGCCCATTTGCAAAACAGAAGACTTCTAGCCGTTATGAATGTAGGAATTTTGAGACAATTTGTCCCTCTGCGGGTGGGTATTTCCCGGTAACTATTGGTCTAATGTTCTCAAGTCAATTGAGACTCCATTTTCTTGTCTTGATGCGAATACAGAATCGAATTTATTTGGATCTGGTTCGAACGAGAACCGGCAATCAGTTAATTGGCCTCACTGATTTTCCGGGTGAAAACTGGAGGATGGAGCATGTCAAGAGCCTGTCTTTGGGCCCCAAGAAGATGTGCATTGAGGTAAGCATTCTGAGCATCTACCTGTGGCATTACCGCACAAATTGATGTATCTGCTCCCTATGTTCTTGAACTCGTCTCTTTACAATATCGCATGAGATTTCCTAGTCCATAGCAGTAGCTGCTGCATCGCTGTAGGTTATATTCATGTTACCAACAGCTGGAAATCTTGGGTCTAGATTGCCCTTAGATTCCTGTGGCACAGCGGCCGAGTGGGCGTCCATCTTATTGCTTTGTATTTATGGTACGGCCTAAATCAGTAACCCAACGCGACAGTATGAAAGTCTGCATGAGTTCTAGCCAACTGTCTACGCATGGAAACTGCGCAGATGCGTTAACACGATTCTGGTCTTCGCTTCACAACGCCAATGACGTTGCAGATGAAATATGCTGGGGGTGACGGGCCGTCAGTCACTCTCATTCTGATTCGTCCTCACTATCTACTTGCGCCTGTAAACTGTACGATCCTTGTACGCATCTTTGCATCCTGAGCATGGCAATCTGCTGGGTGCCTATTTGTGAATTTTGTTGGTGTAAGGTATATGCTTGGTGTGTGTTGGCAGGGTCTCACTATCAGGAGATACGTTTGGGTTGATGCGCGTCAACGGCGCTTCAAAGCTATCTATCGCTGTGTTTGGTGTTTGTGGATGGTAAGTAAGGTGTGGTGCAATCAACTTGGTGTGGTGTGTGTCGGTTCCTGCACGACGTGCGTATTGTGATGGTTTCTAAAGTGTGGTGTGTGCTTGTATTCAGTCGGTTAGGAACGACCCTACGGTAGGTGTATGCATGCCGTGGCCTGGACGTTTTGAATTGCTTATAGCATTTGCAACTATGTTTGACGCTTTTGCGCAGTAGTTGTATTCTTGCGTGCATCAATGTTAACTCTGATTTTATATGAGACCAACTGTATATTAAATGGAAATTGGAAGGGGTGTGACACAAGCCGTGGTCCAGTGGCTATTTGACTGAACGTGGGAATGGCCCACAGAGCAGCTTACTTTGTGCTTGCAGAGATTGTTAACGTATATGGGTGCAGCCATAGCTGATAGATTAGTATCGGACATTCAGTAAATGCATTAGACTGCAGTTTTTACTATCGGTGGATGAAAATGATATTGGTCGTTGGTCATTGCTCACTGCGTTGCTTGGAAGGCTCGGCGCAGATGGCACAGCTACTCTACGTATCTGTTAGAGACTTGCTCTTCGTTATGTTTCTACTTAATGAATTTTGTATGCTCTTGGCGCAAAAGTTGGTTCTGGTGCTGTATTGGATGGTGCTAGTTGAGCTTTATGGGTTTGCTACCACGTAGGGATTACTTACGTGGAGGGCTGAGAGCGGTCCAACCGCGCAGCACCTTATCTGTTTGTATGGCATATTATATGACAATATGTCTGTGTCCATATTGTTATGGTGATTGCGCAGTGTTGTGCCAAGTATAGTGAGCGAACATATACCACTGCAAGCGGGGTGGGGGTTGTTGCTCTGAAACTCGAGACACGTCAGTAGTCAGCTCTATTCCCAAGTCACCAAACTACAAGTAGCAGCGCACAAACAAGCCGTAATGGCCTACAATCAACTACTCCACTGATCATATAGCGAATCCGAAGATGATACTGTCAGCATCCAGCCCAACTCACCTACCAGGTTACTTCGTCATGCTCACAGCCTCAATGTTAGTCAACACCAGCCTAGTCAAAGAAGAACCGCCAGACACAATTTGCGGCCACAATCTTAATTGAGGAAAGAGTCAGACCTACATACCCTTTAACCCTATAATTTATTCAAGAAAATTTCAATTTTGTCATAGAAAAATCTCCATTTGCAGACAAGACTATTTTTGGAAAATTACCACTGGAATGACGGCCTCGATAAGCTTATCGAGCCAGTCATTCCAGTGGTAAATTTTCAAAGTCTTCTTTTGGTCTGCAAATTAACAGTTCTCAAGACCACCGAAGAAGCCGTTTTTGGCAGATATGTGTTTTAAAGGGTTAAATAAAGATTAAGCAAAGTGTTACATCAATTAAACCAACCCTTAAAATAACCCCTACTAACATAAACAGTGCCTACCTGACACAGCTATTTCAGGAAGAACACACCATAGTGTGTATCCAGGAACACTGGCTATATACCTATGAGTTATTATTCTTTACAAATGTTTCCAGAACATGAGTAACAAAGTGCGTCAACGAAGAGAACCCTATCCCGCCAAGGCTTAAACATCGTGAAATGCAGGTGTCGCCATTACATGGCATAGCTCCATTTCTAATCATATAACAGTCAGGCCTGATATGAAGAAAGCACGGGAGTTACTGCTTTTCAGGTTAGCACTTCTCCAGAGCCATTAGTCCTCATATAAAAATACATGTATACCTGCTGATGGATCACTCGATACAACATATACATATGAAGAAATTCTGGATTAGCTCAGTGAAATAACATGCTGGTACTCGAGATACAACCTGATAATTTGGACTGGAAATTTAAATGCCTCTACTTCCGTTCTGTGTTGAGACCGGACACAGATTTTCTCCGCACATGCCAGGTCATTCCACTTATTATCATTTTAATAGCTCTACCACATCTCGTCTTGACTTATTTTTGGAAATTGAACAACAGCCAAGAAGCATGATAAAACATTAAAATTGAGATAAGGAGACCTGCCAATACTGGTTCACATGATGCTGCAACCGCTCCGTTGAATCCGTTTCTTCAAAGGATACAAGAAACACCAGCAGCCCCTGGTACTTATAGCTAGCCTTAATCCAACTCCAGACTTGCTTGTCCAAAGATCAAATGAGATACTTTATCAAACTGCAGCTGAACTAAGCACTGTTAGGAAGAATCCAAGGTCGACCAGATTCAGATTGAATGCCAAATTGAAACCACTGGTTAAGGAGTCTAAATCTGCCCATAAAATTTTCTCCAAAAGATGGTGTGACCTGGGATAAAAAAAACAAGCTAGTAAGTAGAAGTTGAGAAAGGCACAAAAGCAGATGGATGCAGAAGACTGGGCCACACTACATACAGATATGAAAAGCAACGCACAAAATAGAAACCAGATGCTTAAGATAATACAGCAAGTTCGTACTATGAAACCACCCAGTGATCCTACCTAACTCACAGAGATCATGGAAACAAGTCAAAAACCGAGCAATGGGCAGATTATTTTGAATATCTAGCAACACTAGACTAATGCACATTTTAATTCTGACATAAAAACATTAGCTGAACTCATGCACCTCATCCTCTTTCTCCTCCTCCTCACTCAAGTCACAGCAGTAGCACCTCCACTTTCTCCAGTATCTGTTGAGGAGATAGTCACACAAATAAGCAAGTTGAGGCGAGGGAATACTGTGGATGCCTATGGTATTACGTCAGAACATGTTAGGTACGCATCACAAGAACTCGTTACTGTTATGCCCATGATTATCAACAAGATACCTACAAGTGGAAAGATCACTGAGACAATGAAGTTAGGCATCATAATACCAGTCCTGAAGAAGGGGAAACATGTGAGCACCTCCAAACAGCTATAGGCCCATCACAGTAGGTTCTCTGTAGTTTCTTTACCTATCACAGAGGAACAACGTATGTGACAAGGAGATGACTCTTTTACTGACATCTTTAACTGTCGGAGTAAACCAATACTTGTCAAGTATGAAGCACATCAGTCTGGATACCATATTGGTGCAATCTCAACAAGTGTGGTTGCGTGCAGATGATCTAGCCCACCTTGCCTACAACCCCCTTTGATATCCAATGAATATTGTGCAACTAGATGTGCCATGTGAGCACTATACATTCAGTACAAAAACAAAAGTACTCACTGTGAGGAACACAATGCCATTTGAACTAAAACTGAATGGTGAGTCACTGGGCAACACTGGAAGAAACACATCTTGTCGTAATTTATACACACTCCACTAACACCAAACAAGTCGTTGCCAGAATCAACGCGACCAGACGAGCATCATACTCCCTCACAGGGGCTGGATTTCAGTCTTAACAGACTCGTTCCTATTACCAGCAAACAGCTGTGGGATATCTATATCACCCCAATGTTACTGCATGGGCTGGAGACTCTGACTGTAACATCATGCGACATAGAGAAGATAAAAAGTTTCAAAAGAGCAAATTCGTACCGCCATATAGTCTCTAAAACATCTTCCTAGTAAACAAGCCTGAAAAAAACAGTCAATCCAGCATGGGATCGAGTACTGGAACAGGCGACTTAAAGATGAAGCATGTGAAAAGACAGCACTCACTTAAACATAGACGCATACAAAATAGGCCTGCCACACCTAATATGGAGCAGCTGCAAGATTCATAAGACCTTGGTATATAAAGTCTCAACACTGGCAAAGAACCATGTTCAGCGTTACCTGCTAATTGGAGGACTGAGCAGAAACAGAAGACAGTCCACTAGATGCCAACTCTGCAAAGCTGCTATGGAGGATCTACTACACCTTATGCTTGAATGTCCCCAGCTGTGTTACACCGTAGTCTGGGTAGTATCGGTCTTGAAGCAATCAACGATACATATTAACTGCATACAAACTGTTCTTGATGCGAGTAAATTCCGCTTTAACAGCCACGACATACTTGAGAACATCCGCGATGCAGGTTTCACGCTTCACCAAGAACACAAGCTGCTACGGCTGAATCCTGAGAAGACAATCAACATTAACACCCAGCAACCATCTATACTGATATGACATGCAAATTTGTGCTGACACAGCCACACCTATATGTACACATTTATGTCATGCTACTCCCATTGGAAGGTTCGTCTGCATCCCAGCGTCGGGAATTACAGAACAGAAAAGAACTTCACCAGCAACATGTAGTGGGGATAGTCAGTGCTGAATGCTCAGTGCTACTGCGATGCTGCACCGTCTAGAGCAGGCTCACTGCACCAGCGCATTGGTGGGCAATGCCAAATGCGTAGTGCAACGGCTACGGCCTATTGCTATCTGTGCAGCAATAGTATGTAATACCACCAGCTGTGATGGACGAGTGAGTACTGTACGCATACGATTCAAACTGGCGTTTTAACATGCCAATCCGTCTTATATACTGCTGATTGGTTCATGGTACAGCAATACTGCCAGTTGGTTGGTTGATTGTGGACACGAGTTTAGCATGGAGAAATTCCAGGATCATGCTGTGATCCAGGTAAGGCACTTATCATTTTCAACATGGTTTCCAGGTTACAGCGCTGCAAATTAAAGTGCTACAAGGCTATTTTCTCACAGTTTATGAAATATACATAAAATAGGATATTGTCTTGGTAGATATTGGTTTGGGTTCAGCTTTATCTTCTGATACCATATGTTGTTGTAATCTGAACCACCGCTTAACATTCACTTCATATAGGCGGCCTAAATTATTGTTGGCATAGTGCTTTTATAAATGATGTTTCTGGCCCATTTTTCAATAGTTCATGTCACCAAATGTGCCACAGGAACCTTAAGGTATGCTAACCAATAATTTGCAGAATTTTCACAAATTTTTCGTCTTGCGCGATCTTACATTCATAAACTATATTAAGGAGGTTCTGAAATGTTTTGTGATGTGTATACACCAGGAAGATGAATCTCGTGATTGAGACAGTTGGCCAAGGTGGGCTTATTGCACTGCCCAACTCCAAGAAGCCATCTCAACCGCCATCAAACTTACGGCCTATCATTCTCATCAACAGTATCTTGATGATCCTATGCAATGCGAATCTGTGCTGCATTCGAGAAAAGATCAAATGTTTGACTGCAGCCTGTCAAAGTGGCTTGAAATGAGGATATGGCAGCGCAGACCTTATGAATGCGTGTGTTAGTGGTAATATCCAAACATTGGGACTATCACAAAATGGGCATTGACCTATTACATGCGTTCAAAACTATCAAAGGATCAAAGATCCTGGATGCAGTACATCAGGATGGGTGTAATGCTGAACTGCGACTAGTAAGAAGCCATTGGTAGACATCAAGATCAAAGTATGACCTAACATGTTCATTCTACAGAGTCGAGACAACTATTGGTTCTCTACAGGGAGATGACCTCTCTTCGGTGCTGTCAACATGCTACCTCGCCAAGCCCTGCCATCTGTACGAGAGCACTACACAAGACCAACCCCTGCAGTATCTACACCTAGAGATGGAGTGGACAGACGGCGTAGACTTCATAGACGAGCAGAAGAACTATCTAGATGGTCCTCTCCCTATTGCTGCCAAACAGCTGAAGAATGAGAATCGCTTCATGAACGGATCCCAGACATGGTTTACCCATGTACACCTATCAGTGACTGGAGAAGTCAAGGACAATGGCGCCTCGCTTCATGTCAAGGATGACTGGAAGAAGAGCTGAGCAAGATCTTAGGCTCACTGACATGCATCTCATCGGACACTGTTGCATAATGCATCACAGGAAATATAGGCTTTCACTATTTGTAGAAATTGTGGATCTGCGGATAAAGTTTCACTCTGGCAAAAAATACATTTCTATGCAAAACCTGTGTATCACTGATGCTGTACAACTGTATCTGCTGGGCAGTTCTAGTTAAGTTGGATGCATACCACCGCAAACACCTCAATACAGCTGGACAGTACTATCTCCAATGATACATTAAACACCATGCTAACAATAATACGCTTATGACCTAATATATGCCTATATGACACAGGGCGTTGTTTAATGTGCAATTACGTCACTTCCAAACATTTTTGTTGCAAGACAGTGTTCTCCAAAAGGAGATGCTTTTTCTGCTCTGCGAATCTCGTTTTCCCTTTAGAATGGGCTCTTGCATCAGCTGCATGAGCAAAGGACTCAGGCTGAGGATAAGAAACAGTAGCTACAGTAGGACTTACTGCGGCAACAGGATGTTTTCAAACTACTGCAGCCACTGAATACAGCACATTATCATCATCAAGGGTCACTTCTTAGTACCTAAATGAGTTAGCACGATTTCACTAAACGTGGTTTATAACTAATAATTTCAAGTCAATTTCCATCCAATTTTTTTACTGCCTTATCTTGACTGAGCAGAATTAATTTTGATTTGAAGACAGCCAATCAGAAGCCAGCTAGAGTCATTATGAATGAGTGCATACAATTTGTCAGAAATTGGACTTCCAGATAAATGTGATCAAGGGAGGTAATTGAATGCATAAGCATGAGCTACCTATCAGGCAATGGAGCTTTCTAGTTTATCCATCAATCATATTGCGTCATAATTAACTGCGTGATGTGTAGGATGACGCCATAATCAGTGGCCTTAGGAATGACGTAGATAAGTTGGTCACGAACGCTTAATTATTGATGGACTATGCGTTGTCGTACGAATTGTATGTCGTTACTATTTAATAAACATTCTGTTGAATATTTTGAATCTAATTTGACTGGGTGCTTTTGAGGCCATTTTAGTTTCAAACGTTTACCTGTATAGTATTCTGGAAATTGATAGCCAGAGAGCTCAGGGATTGATCGATCCCAACACGGGCGAAGTGTGGGTGGAGCTTAGATAAAGATGCGTGGGGTATAGCTAACGCTGGGTTCCTCCATTGATCATTAGGTCAGATTATCTTAATTACATTAATTGACACAACGTCAAAGGGTATTGGTTGATTTAAATGAGAGCTTAAGGAACTGGGAATATTATTTCCGGGGTTTTCCCATCAAATTAACTTCAGATGTCCAATGCAGATATGAGACGTCGATAGGAGCTTTTTGAACAGGTTTGATTTAAATCTGTCCAGAAATAATGAAACACGTCACTGTTGTTGACGACACACAGACAGGCGTATGACAGGATGGACAGACGGAAGTGATGGTATTGAGGATTGCTATAGATCAGCTGATTAATAAATGGTGGCATGTGGTAATATTGCAGATGGACAATTATTGCCATTTTATATAGGTAAGCTCTCACAGGGGAACTAAAAGACAAAGCAAAATTCCTGCAGATTTAGTGTTTTTAGAATTTATTTTTAATACGTGATACTTTTAATATATCTACAAACAAGAGGTCCAAGGGCCCGTGACGCTCACCTGGGCCATTAGCATTTGAACCTGTTGTATTTAAACATGATAAATAATTTTTGACAAATCCAAAATGGTCACCAAAAACTGACCAATCAAAATTTCGTTGATATGGTTAAACCTACCATCACATGATCGTTTCATTGAAATAGAGCCATTGATTAAGGATGAACAAGTTTAAATGGTTCCGCAATTTTTTAGAACATCCAAGATGGCTGCCAAAAATTGATCAATTAAAATTCTGAGTAGAAGTTCTAGAGGGAACCATATAGGATCCTCCCAGACAAATTTAGTTACATTCCACTTAGCGGTTTAGGAGATACGTTTTAGAGGATTTCTGGATAAACTTTCGGAACATCCAAGATGGCCACCTAAAATTTTGACCAATCAACATTCTCAGTTGATATGTTGAAGCCAACTGCGATAAGATTGTTCCAGCAAAATTTCGTTGAAATCGGGTCATGGATTAAGAAGTAGTGTTTTAAATGGTTCCGTAAATTTTTCGGAAATTCCAAGGTCATCAAAAATGTTGACCAATAAAATTGTGAAGAGAGGTTCTAGACCCTACCACTGCAGGATGGTTCCAACAAAATCTTGTAAAAAATCCACCAAGCGGTTAAGGAGGAGATGTGGTTTGACAATTTCCGGGAAATTTTTCACAAAATCTAAGATTTTCACCTAAAGAATGACCAAGCAAAATCTGAATAGACGTCCTGGTGTCTATCACAATACGGTACTTCTAGTCAAATTTGGTTGAAATCTATAAAACCGTTAGGGAGAAGTGTCTTGACAATTTCCAGGAAATCTTTCATCAAGTATTAAGATTTTCACCCACAAAATTGACCAACCAAAATTCTGAATGGACGTACCGGAGCCTAGCAGGATAGCCGATAACCAATCTGACATGCAGACGATGAGGTGCGCGATACAAGAGCATCTTTTCTGAAAGCCATGCTGATGATTAGCTGATTATCGTCGTGTGTTGCCACAATGCGTCGAGGACAAGTCTTTCCATTAGCTTGCATATTTGGCTGGTTAAAGGCACAGGTTGGTAGTTATTTTGGTGAGAGCCGACCAAAAAGTGCGGATGTGGAAGCAGAGATGTATCTACCGGTCATACACAGGCAACTCCACGATCACGCCACTGTATTGGCAGAATTGCAGTATGACTTTGTGATGGGCTGGTATACGTATGGCCTGTTCAGTTAAATTCAAATGTTTTTTTCTTTGAAGTAAATATCTAGTTTGTTCTTGAATGATTTGACTGTTTGTCTATTGTAGCTGGCAGTGAATTCCACAGTGGTACCACTCTATTGTTGAAAAAGTGCGTGCGCATATCTTTGTTCTTCGTTTTATGTTGAGCTGGAACTTATGGACTCTGGTCTGTGTAACACTCGATGGCTCGAAAAAGTAGTCTTTATCAATATTGTATAGATCTCTGATGAGCTTGAATGTTCTAATTAAATCTTTATATTTCAGTGACATTAGATTTAATGCTTCCAGTCTTTCCGTGTCGCTATAGTCTCTGATTTGTGGGACAAGTTTTGTTGCTCAGTGTTGAACTCGTTCTAATAGCTGTGATTGCCTTTTCAATTTTGGCGACCATGCCGAGCTGCAGTATTCGAGAATAGGTCTCACTAGAGACTTGCACAAACGCGTGAAATTAGATGGGTCAATGTTGGTAAAGGTTTGCTTGATTAGTCCTATTGTGCCGTTAGCCTTGGAGATGATCTTACCTAGCTTTATGTATATCAAGAGATTTCCGTCAATATGCACTCCCAGGTCATTTTCTACATCTGATGTTGATATAGGGTGCATATCGAATGGATCAGTCGTATTGTATTTAGTTTGAGGGTTATTCCTACCGAGATGTAAGACATGTGTTTGAAAGATAGTTGCCATGTGTGCGACCATTTACATACATTGTCTATGTTGTCCTGAATCTTACTGGTAGCTGGGTTGCCATATTTGTACACACACGCACGCACGCACGGACGCACGCACGCATACAATATTATGTAAAATTGTCACTTATTTCACCTGTATTTATTAACATGAGAGTAATCATAAAAAATATGATAAATCATGTTTGCCTCATTTTTTTTACCCAGCAGTATATATATATATATATATATATATAAATATATAAATATATATATATATATATATATATATATATATATATATATATATATAAATAAATATATATATATATATATATATATATATATATATATATATATATATATATATATATATATATATATATATTGCAGTGGCTGGTCAGACTGTCTGGTAGGTCATTTATGTATATCAGAAAAGTATAGCTCCCAGGACACTTCCTTGTGGCACGCCGCCTGCCACCTCTATCCAGTCTGATGTCGTGTCATTGATTCTTACTCTCTGTCTTCTATTACACAGGTAGTTTCCTATTCATATTAATAAATTGTCACCAATACCATAGCTTCTCAGTTTTGTTTGGAGTCGTTGGTTAAAATTCTGAATAGATGTTCTGGAGCCTACCGCAATAGGGTCTGTCCAGACAACTAGGGTTGAAATCGGTTAATGATGAGTAGCATTTTGAAAATTGCCGCTGATTGTTCATAAAATGTAAGATTTTCACCCCAAAAAACTGACTAATAAAAATTCTGTATACCAGTTCTGAAACCTAGCCCTAAATGTTAAAGTTGAAAAAATAAGGTCTTCACCAAGGTCACAGTGACCTTGACATTTGACCCCACAGTCATTGTGTGATGCCGTGTCACTATAAGGAGGCATGTGGCCAAGGTTGGGTCCAGTATAAATAAACAAACATGAGATATAAACAGAAAATAAGGTTTTCACCAAGGTTACAGTGACCTTGACCTTTGGACCCCAGGGCGTTGTGTGATGTTGAGTCATTATAAGGAGGAATAGGGTCCTTCCAGCTAAGTCTGGTTGAAATTGGCTAAACGATTAATGCAAAGTAGCATTTTAAACAATTTCCCGCCATTTTTTCGGAAAATTGAAGATGGCGGTCGAAAAAATTGACCAATCAAAATTCTGTACACAAGTTCTAAAGCCTACCCCCATAGGATTATTCATGCCAAATTAATTTGAAATCTGCCAAGCAATTAATGAGGAGTAGCGTTTTTAAACAAAGGTTGATGGATGGGCGGACAGACAGACGACGGATGGTCGCCATGCCATAAGCTCACTTGGCCATTCTGGCCAGGTGAGCTAAAAATCGGGCAATCAAATTTTTGCTTAGAAGTAGTAAAGCCTAGGACCCCAAGATTGGTAAAGCCAAATTTGAAGAAATTAGACCCAGCAATCAATAAGGAGTCTTTTTAAGTGATTTTCTGGAAATCTTATGAAAATCTAAAATTTGACGAATAAAAATTCTATATAGAAGTTCTGAAGCATAATGCCCTAGTGTCCGTCTAATCAACCATGATTAAAATCAGCCAAAGCCTATGAGCAATAGTTGCTTAAAGAAAATACTGATAAACGAGGGATGGGTACGGCTAATCTGTTTGGAAAGGAAAATGTTTCAAAATATTTTGCTAAATCTGTAAACTGTGACAATCTGCTATTTTCAGATTGATTATGTTATATAATATACAAACTGAAAAAAGCTAGTTTTGCATGTACAAAACGTTTTTCTTTCCGAACATAAGGCATGTGTGCTAATAAGAGCAATCAAGGATAACGCCACCCCGCATCCTTCTATAGGTCTTAAAGATATCTTTTTGAATCAAGACTAATGAGGGGGGATTACTAAATCATTACTACCAACAGATCAAGTGACACAAACAAACAAACAGGCAAAACAACAGACAGACAGACAGACAGACAGACAGACAAATGAAACTCCTGTTCCCCTTTGGGGTGAGGATAATAAAGAAACACACAAAATACATGTAGATGTGTGTATTTGTATTTTAACATACTAACAAGAGGCCCAAGGGGCCTGTATCGCTCATCTGCATCATAGGCATTTCAACCAGAAAGGCCATCAACAATAAGTAGAACCCTACACAGTTCAGCAGAATTATAACAAGAAAACAGAAGCCATGTTTCTTTATGTATCAACTACTTTTGAACAAAACTTAACGGCCCGTAGTCCCTTATCATATCTCCCAATTTTCGGCCCAATCCGTTCAGCGATTCTGGATATGAAGTTGTTTTCATGAAAACTAGGTCATCCAAGATGGCCGCCAAGCCAATGGACCAATCAGGTTGTCTTGAACAAATTGGTTCTCCTTCTGCATTAGATGCTGTTTCATGAGTTTTGAATCAACCCCCAAGCTGTTTCAGAGACATTTCTAAAAATTGGCTGGTTTAGCTGGTGGCCATCTTGGATTTTGGCTGATCAGCTTCGTTTGAACAAACTTAGACCTCTATGCCCTAAGGCTGCATTCTGCCAAATATAATTGAAATCAGCCCAGTGGTTCTTGAGAAGTCGTTTAAAGAATTCCCCATTGCTTTACTATGGGCCCATTGCTTTACTATGGGAGCCTATGGCAGGAAAGCAAACCAAGATGGCAGTCAAACAGTTTATCCAACAGTCTCAAAAGTGACATATTTGAACTCGCCACCCTGATAAGCATATATAGAGAAATTTTCGGTATTAAAATACTTCAAATACAAAAAAACCCAATATGACCAACAAATGCTAAATTTTGATTGGTTGATGGCGGCCATGTTTTTTAACATGCAAAATTCCTTTGAACAAATTTGAATGGCCCTTGGTCCCTAAGCATATTTAATAAATTTCAGCTCAATCCCTTCAGTGGTTCGGGAGAAGTTGTTTCGGGAAAACCACGTCATCCAAGATGGCCACCAAGCAAATAGGCCAATAAGGTTGGCTTGAATAAACTTGGGTCTAACATTGCCATAGATGATATGTTATGAGTATTGAATCAATTCCTCTTGCGGTTTCGGAGAAGATTTTTTAAAGTGTCTAAAAATCAGCCATTTTGGCTGGCGGCCATCTTGGATTTTGACTGATCTGCTTCGTTTGAACAAACTTAGATCTCTATGCCCTATGAATGCTTCCTCCCAAATATAATTGAAATCGGCCTAGTGGTTCTTGAGAAGAAGTCGTTTAAAGAATTCCCCATTGCTTTACTATGGGCCCATTGCTTTACTATGGGAGACTATGGCGGGAAAACAGAAAGATGGCAGGAAAACCGTTTATCCGACAGGCTTGAAGGTGGCATATTTGAATTCACCCCACTGATAAGCATATATAAAGCATTTTTCGCCATCAAAAAACATCAAATACAAAAAAGCCAATATGACCAACAAATGCTAAATTTTGATTGGTTGATGGCGGCCATGTTTTTAACGTACAAACTTCCCTTGAACAAACTTGAATGGACCTTGGTCCCTAAGCATATTTACCAAATTTCAGGTCTATCCCTTCAGCGGTTCGGGAGAAGTCGTTTTCAGAAAAACTAGGTCATCCAAGATGGCCACCAGGCAAATCGTCCAATCAGGTTGACTTGAACAAACTCTGGTCTACCATTGCACTAGATGATGTGTTATGAGTTTTGAATCAATTCCTCCAGTGGTTTCGGAGAAGATTTTTAAGTGTTTCTAAAAATTGGCCATTTTGGCCGGTGGCCATCTTGGATTTTGGCCGATCGGCTTCGTTTGAACAAACTTGAATCTCTATGCCCTAGGGATGCTTCCTGCCAAATATAATTGAAATCGGCCCAGTGGTTCTTGAGTAGAAGTTGTTTAAAGAAAAAGTTGATGGATGGACGGACAGTCGCCATGGCATAAGCTCACTTGGCCTTTCAGACCAGGTGAGCTAATAATACACTAACTGTACAACTACAGTCGAAATTAAGCCATAAGCACCTATGGAAAACATGACAGATAAATAGACAGACTTATTGAAAACAAACAGACAAGTAGACATACACACACTCACTGAAACAAACAGACAAGTAGACATACATAGTTACTGATAAAAGGCAGACAAGTAGAAACACAGAGAGACAAGTAGATAAATACCAGTGCGACAAGGACTAGAAAGGACGACCTAGTCCAACATAAGAAACGAACACACAACTTAGAACCAATGCGATCCTGGGCATCCTCCAGGATTAACGAGAATATTCAACAGTCTGTACTTCCAGCAGCGATCTTTCAACACCTATATGTAACCTAGATATCTGGAATACTTTCGACACAGCAAATCCCCCATTAATCCCTATTCTTTCCAACTTATAGAACACATCAACCGAAACCATCAGTATCGATTTCACTGAAACCCACAAATCCGCCATCAACAGTCACTCCAATTGAACCACTACAGGATAATTACACAACAACCGCCAAGCCAGTGGTTCCAACCGTACATCCCTCCATTTCCAACAGAATTTTCATAGAGCAGGAGTATCTCAACAACAACACATTGATAAATTGTTCATTCCAAGATCTGGACACTGAGCTACAAAATTCCACCAGTGGAAATCTCACACCTACATACCGCTATAGCTGTGAAACTCCAGATATTGAACCCTTTGTAGACTACTTAGGAGTCTCAAAACCAGACAGTGGGACAACCAACATGTACACAAACACCATAAGCTGGTCTTAATACACCACCTGTTTCCAGACCACTATCACCGGTTCTCTCTTTCCACCCAATTCCTAAACTTTATTTTCTTCAAACATCCAAAAATTTGTATATTGTGTGCAAACTCTCACATGTATCAATCCAACCACATTTGCTAAATTTAAGCCCTCTGATGAGTAGTCCACACCTCGACATGAAACGTCACGAGTCTGGATCACTGAGGGTGAGAGAAATAAATCTCACCATTGCTAAACAGCATTATACACATCCGGTTATTAGCATAACGCATGCTTATTTTACACCACTCACATCCCAATGCATTGACGGGGATACAAGATTTGTTGTTTCCCTCTATTATGACACAGCGATGGATTATCCACTCTTGGATTCAACTACCTGGCATCACCTCACCTGTCAATCATCTTGGCTGGCACCAAACAACAATGTGGCTAATGGCAGATAATGTGGGTAATTGATGTGATAATGCGGCTAACCGCAGTACACCCGCCGTTACCTGCAATTTTTAAATAGACACCTGGGGTAAAACCACGGGTAATCGTAGTTAATCACGGTTAATGCGGCTAACCCGTGTTCGCCGCATAAACAGGATTAGCTAACTAGTGGTAGCAAAATTACCCACAGCTCTCAGTATATAAGACTGACAGACATTAGACAAGCATACACAGGTAGACAGACTGACAGACCAGTAGACAAGCAGATATAGGTAGACAGACTGACAGCCCAGTACACAAGCAGACATAGTTAGACAGCCCAGTAGATAGGCAGACATAGGTAGACAAGCAGACAAAGGTGGAGACTGCCAGACAGTGGACAAGCATACACAGGTAGACAGACTGAGACCAGTAGATAAGCAGACAGGTTGACAGATTGACAAACAGTAGCCAGGCAGACATAGGTAGACAGACTCACATACCACAAGACAAGCAAACATAGGTACACACCAGTAGACAAGCAGACATAGGTAGACAGTAGACAAGCAGACATAGATAGACAGATTGACAGACCAGTAGACAATCAGCCACCCTGACAGACCACTAGACAAGCAGACATAGGTAGACAGACCAGTAGACAGGCAGACACAGGTAGACAGACCAGTAGACAAGCAGACATAGGTAGATACACCAGTAGACAAGCATACATAGGTAGACAGACTGCCAGACCAATAGACAAGCAGACATAGATAGGCAGATTGACAGACCAGTAAACAAGCAGACATAGGTAGACAGCCTGACAGACCACTAGACGAGCAGACATGGTAGACAGACGACTAGACAAGCAGACATAAGTAGACAGACCAATAGACAGGAAGACATAGGCAGACAGGCCAGTTACAGTACAGGCAGGATTGGTAGACAGACCAGTAGACAAGGCGACATAGGTAGACACACAAGTAGACCAGTAGACGAGCAGACAAAGGTAGACAGACTGACAGACATAGGTAGACAGGCTGACAGACCAGTAGACAAGCAGACCTAGGTAGACAGACTGACAGACCAGTAGACAAGCAGACATAGGTAGACAGACCAGTAGACAAGCAGACATAGGTAGACAGACTGACACACAAGTAGCCATGCAGACATAGGTAGAAAGACAGCTATTATCTCGGAATACATGAGTATATGGGTTGAGAGCTTAGCTTATCATTCACAATGATATTTCATCTTTTAATGTATTCAATCGGCTGAAAATGTCTTCTAAAATGCTCTTGGGAAATGACGATTTGCAGATCAATGGAAGAATGTTTAAAAAATATTCTTCTCTTAGACTTCATATGGACATTCAGACAAATTTTTATGAGTAGGCCTAGAGAGCTAAAGTTAACACCTACCTCCATATCAGTGCTGTGTGCCATAGAGTGATATGCACCTTTGTAAGTACCTCCAATGTGTGTCCACTGCTCCAGAAGACAAGGGGACAAAATCAGTTTTCACAATGATCTCAGAAGGTTAATTATCTGCAGACCAGGGTGAAAACCAGTTTCGTTTTTTAATCACTTTCATCATCGTTCACTGTGCTCCCGGAAAGCGGAGTGTCACCAGACAAAGTTCATGGTTGCCAAGCAAATAGTGTGACTGAAAGTTCACTATTTCAATGGAGAATCCAGGAGTCATGTAAAGTTAAAACAAATTAAAACAAGCCTTCTTTTTATTTCTTTCAAACCTTACAAACATTACTCGAGAACACTACAGGGAAAACTCTTGGCAGGCTATTAAAATGGATTTTCATTTGCTGCCGGTCTTCGTAGAGCATATAATGTTTAAATACCTTAAGTTATAGCCACAAGATTTACTTCAGAAATATAGCAGAATGTAGCCCTTACCTGCAGCCAGACCGGATAAAACATAATAGTGTATTATGTAAGATCTCTTCTCTTCCCTAAATACTTTGTTAGTAATCTGACTAGAACATTTTGCTGCTTAAGATAGATTTACAGATTAGAGTTAAATTAGTTGCAGAATATTTACATGTATGAAGTGTTTCAAATGGGCCTTCAGACAGGAAAACCCTTTCACGGTCAAGATTTGTCAAGAAAAAAAATTAAAATGTTTGCAGAACAAGAGAAAACTATGTTCTGAAAATTTGACAATGCAATGACTTGCCTGCCATCTTGGTTGAAAAATTTCAAAAAGTCTTCTCTTGGCATGCAAATGAACATTACTGGAGAATGCTACAAGGGACACTCTTGACCGGCTTGACCATTTAAGCATTATGAAGCCTCAGTTATGTGTCCGGTAAAATGGATTTTCATTTGATGCCAGTCTTCGTAGAGCATGTAATGTTCAAATTTAACAAATGATTTTTTTAAGATCACATGACTTTGTAAGTGAATTAATATTTCACTTCTAAAATATAAATATGCTTCAAGAAAATCACTTATTTTAAGAGCACATAATTTAAATATTATATATTATTGCACAATAACTCTTTGTTAATTGTAACTAGTACAAAAATTATCATCATTATATTTATATATGAATAATTCAAATGAAGAAATTTAGTGCAGCAGTCAAATAATTTTCAAAATATGTAGCAAAAACATTAATCCTGATTGTAGCTGGCTATATAGGTACAACAATTATTTAGTATATAGAAGCAGTTTAGTATCTTAATACAATATTTAAACATACATGTACATAAAAAATAATAGGCAAAATTCATACCATTTATACAATCCATCTGAAATCCACATGGTCAAGCTATGTAACTGACCACGATAACATAAACAAACAGAATTTATAACCAAACAAATCAGAGTGAGTAGTGGTCAGCAGATGTCAATATGATCCAATAGAATACTGACCATAATGTAATTATACAATGCAGCGATCATCACTACCTTTGTTAATTAGATCAGGTAATTATGCACGCTAGATCAATCAGTTTGTCAATACCTGCCAGTATGTCACTTCGCACATAAATCTAATTAGATCTATTGCATCCTATACAAAGATCATGTTTAACCCTCAAATTTATTCAAGAAAATTTAAATTTTCTCATAGAAATTGTCCATTTGCAAACCAAGAGATGTTTTTGAAAATTTACGGCTGGAATGACTGGCTCTGTTATTGAGCCAGGAACTCCAGTGGTAAATTTTCAAAAATAGTCCTCTCTTGGTCTGCAAATGGACATTCCTGAAGACCACTGCAGAAGCTGTCTTAGACCAGCTTGAGAGTTAAAGGATTAATAAATAAACTGTTTCTATTTTTGTTTTGGAGAAATATTAGCTTATTCACAGGCTGTAGTGTATAGTATGATACACATAGAGATATAATGTGATTAATTAACTATTGATAGACTGACAGTTATCACAGCTCCCCCAGGAATACAGGCTGCTGCTAATGGTAAGTATGATGTAATGAGAACACACACCCATACCTACCATCGGCCCCTTAATTAACACATACACCAGAATCATATCTCATGGATAATGAAGGAGTTATATACACTTAGATGTAGTTATCTATGGCTGCAAGATTGGGGTGGGTGGGGTAAGACATCATGCATAATGTACAATGTAACTAGTATATTGACAAATATATATTGC
The DNA here is from genome assembly GCA_034401795.1 of Chaetoderma sp. LZ-2023a. Lineage (NCBI taxonomy): Eukaryota > Metazoa > Mollusca > Caudofoveata > Chaetodermatida > Chaetodermatidae > Chaetoderma > Chaetoderma sp. LZ-2023a. The sequence continues at coordinate 39,289,967 of CM067372.1, read as the reverse complement.
TTAGTATGCCAAGTTTCATGCTAAGACGACTTTTCTTCAATTTGCTACTGTAATGACTGGCTCAGTTATCAAGCCATTAATTCCAGTGATAAAATTAAAAATCTTCTCTTGGCCTGCAAATAGACATTTCTCAAGATCCCTGCAAAACCCAAATTTTGGCCTTAATGAGTCATTGCTGCAGGATCATTTTTAAATTTTTTTTTTTTAAATAAGCATCATGAATGAGTTACCAGTAACAGTGAAGAATCTCATGAGGAATGGGTCAAAAGACAGGATGCAATAGCAAAAAAACAACAACACCACTGATGACAACACCACCACCACCATCAACAACAACAATAACAACATCCACCACCACAACAACATTCACCACCAGAACAAACACACTAACACAAACACCACCACCATCAACAACAACAATAACAACATCCACCACCACAACAATATCCACCACCAGAACAAACACACTAACAACAACAGTAACACAAACACCACCACCACCACCACCACCACCACCACCATCAACAACAACAATAACAACATCCACCACCACAACAACATCCACCACCAGAACAAACACACTAACAACAACAGTAACACCACCACCACCACCACCATCAACAACAACAATAACAACATCCACCACCACAACAACATCCACCACCAGAACAAACACACTAACAACAACAGTAACACAAACACCACCAACAATAATATCACCAGAAGAAGCAGCAAAGACAAAGTAACATTAATGTTAATCGCGAACCATTTCCTGACTGCAATGTTCCATGTGCTCCAGGTAATGACCCTCCTCAGTGTGATGTTCAGTAAAATATCTCAAACACATCATAATGATACCATCTGTCACGTTACCTTTTGCCACAATCTAAATTACAAAGCTCCATCATAAAAGTCGAAAAGTCTATCACGAAAGTGTCTTAGGTGAATTTACGAAGTAATAAATATTCTGTTGATTATTTTGAAACTAATTTGACTGGAAAATATTCAACAACTTACCTGTATAAATACCTTGATATTGAGATTCTGGAGGATGTGTTAAAATCGATTCAAACATAGATTCAATGAGGGCAGAGCTAAGCTAGAAGTGGTGGTTGGGGGTGGGGGGGGGGGGGGGGGGAGGAGGCTAAAAATGGATCTCTCCTTGGAGGAACAAGCTGCTATGATCATGAATATAAAGTGTGTATGTTATTAGGGTGGAAACACTGACTGTGAAAGACAGACATTAAGTACTATCACAAGTCAACTTGCAACATATAACCTGAACGCGCCGACTCCAGTTAAACATAAACTGAACATGAAATAAACAGGAACTCTAAACTTGACAATAGAGGTTTAGAATCGCATAAATGCATTATGGCATTGATTGAAATGTAGTATTATTGTTCATAATGGTTAGGAACAATAGGCAAGTTAGGCCTAATAGTTTAGCTTAGCCATAAAACCTAAGCTTATCTGATGAGAATCAGATGATGCTCTTCTGCTTGTCTAACTGTTGCTCTATGCCACTTCAATAGAGATCTTTACTAAGGTTTACTAAATTACGCTATCGTTGTTATGATTGCAGACTGAAATAAAGTCATGTGATAAAATGAGCGGCTAACTTGACCCAGTAAAGGTGTATCTGGGCCGTGGTCTTACACCTCTTCTTCCATTCCTCGCCGATGAGTCATTTTCTGAAATTAGATAGCAACAGATAACACACTTTGATCTAGGACACACTGTGGATGAATCATCATGTTTAACACTTACCAATCTGATGTCAATATTCTAGCTTCTATTCTGTCAATAGCACAGAAACTTTTGAAACAATTTTGCTGGACGATGGTGCTACCATACTCCTGAAAACTGAACATCAATTCAACATTAGATTTAATTTGAAAATTTAAAATTTTGACATCTGAGTAGGTAGGGTTAAACTATATGCATATACTCAATGTCTATCTATATAGAACAGTAGGCTATTTGTGCACATTTATTTACTGGATCCGTTTATTACTGCTTTTGATAGTAGACTGACCATCATTGCTCATTTAATGGCAACACTGACAAAAAGCAACCTCTGTAGTCATCTTGAGAAATGTCCTCTTCCAAGCCAAGTGAGACAATTTAAAATCTATCATTGAAATGACAGGCTAAAGTCATCAAGCCAGTCATTCAATGGTAAATTTTCAAAAAAGTGTCTTCTCTTTCCTTGGAAATGATGCTACCATGGCCATAGAAATTGAAGCAACATGTTCCAGCAGCTGTCTTCACCGGAATGGGCTTTACTATTACACTGTGCCATGTATGCATCAAAAGACTACAATTTGAAAAGCATTCTGTATATTTATCTGCGAACTTCTACTGCAAAAATGCCAGAAGATTGACACTATTACACTGGCTGTTATTGTACCATTGCCCCTATCCTTATAGCTGATACTCGCATTGCAATTGCAGTTGCCATCACTTATAACAGATGTCATTATTAAAGTTTCCCAGAATGCAATTGCCCTCATTGCAGTTGCCTTTATTGCACCCATTCTCAGTTACATCCTTGCAGTTATCCTCATCAGAATTACCCTTATTGGAGTTTCCATCATTGCAGCTCCTCTCCTGTTTCTCATAGCGTAGTTGCCATTGTTTTATTTGTGCTTATTGCAATTGTCCCGATGGTATCTACTCTCATTACAGATGCCATTTTAGCAGTTGCCCTTATTGCTGGTGCCATCATTGTAGCTCCTATCATTGCAGTTGCAATAACTGTTGCCCTAATTGCAGCTATTCTCATTGGAATTGCCCTCATTAGTTGTCATTGCTGTGGTGTAGCCATTGTTACAGCTGCCAGCACTGCAACTACCATCACAGCACCTGTCCTTGCTCTGATTGCATGTTTTCTCATCATGGCTGGGTCTTGTTGCACTTCTCATCATTACAGTTGCTTTACAATTGTCATGGCCCTTATTGCATTTATGGCTCTTTGGAGTTGCCCCGTAAGTAGTGGTCCTCGTCAGAGGTGTCTTCATTGCAGTTTTCTTCATGTCACTATGCGGATCCCATCATAAATACTACACCATTCAGTATGAGTGGGTGCAATGGTAGGAATCTTGGTCCATTTTGTCTGTTATTAATCTTATAAAGCTGTTCAAGATGGTGACCATATGCAGTTTATATCTATTTACATAGATCATTTCAATAATCATATAAAAAAGAAAAGTTAGATGATGGATGGAATGAGTGGCTATAATAAACAGTCTATGATAATAGCACAATTCAACATTGGAGTCATCCATTTATTTGCTTCAGCGAGTACAACATGGATGTGGGACTAAGATTTGCTTGTGGTCCAATCAAGCTGTACTACATAGCCATCCTTTTCATCATGCTACATAATTATAGTAAAATTGTTACTTCTTCAGCAACATCCCTTTCAAACCAATAAGGTAGAAGAGAATGTTCACTATGATGTAAAAAATAATTGATATAATATTGAAATTTATTTGACAAGAGCCCATCTTTAAATTACATTAAGGCTGCACGTTCCAAATAACAGCATATAGGTTTTGTTGCTCTGAAATGGAGACACGGTGATTCCAGGGAGGATAAGGTTAAATGTTGAAATGCACTACAGGTGCTTAATGAATGGTGATTGTTTTAAATACATATTAAACATTCGTATATTGCAAAGATAGTACAATCCTAAATAGAGAACAGTAATTAATGGGTACAGACACAATAAAATAGAAGATAATGTAATCCTCCACACTGGGATGACACCTATTAGTCATCAGGTGGGCTGATACAGCACAGGCCACTTCCCATAGGTCCTCATTTATAACTTCAAAATCATTATAATGCTCCTCCTACTGCTAATGGTACACCCATAATCAGTCAATCTCATCAAGATAGAGAAGATAACACATTGTCAAGCACACATTAATTATCACTCAAAGATGAGTAATAACCATATGGTAAAGTCACATGTTAACACAGTCATAAACACAAGTGATAAACACGCACACACTCATAAACATATGCACACAATCATGTGCAAACATGTCAGTATACGCGCACATGTATGCATGCACGCACATATGTGCGCATGAATACGCACAAGCATGCAGATAGGCAGCAAAAGCTTACAATGCAAATTATTAAACAAAATCTTTGTGCTATTGTAATGAATTTATGCCATGTGGCTGTTACAGTTGCGTCTTGAACCCTTACAGGTTGTAGATTACAATTATCATGGCTCATTTTAATATGAAAACATCTAGACTGACAACTGACCAAAGCAACTTTCACTAAGATTATGAACCAAATTGCAAAATTCTTCTGAACAGGATCCTCTGCTATGGATGTAATTTGTGAATTCCTCACCGACTAGAAACAACAAATCTGTTACGATGTAAGGAAAATTCTGCTGAAGGTTTTAAAACTAATTTGACTGAGAGCTGTTTATGCCTACTGGTTCCAGTCAAATTAGTTTCCAAATATTCAACAGATTTCCTGCATAGTTGCTTGAAGTTGAGAATGGTTGATAGTCATATAGATAATGTGCACATATGTGAACCAGTGCAACTTAGAAGGCGGTGCCATAAATCATAAAGAAAATTATCCCAAATTTGATTTTTTTCATAATTTATATGTGAACCTAATATAAAATTCTAATAAAGTAATCACTATTTAATGAAGTTATGGACTGGCACGTGTAAAAAGTCCTTCCTGCACGCTTATAAACATTCCATCAGTCACACATTTTATTCCTATACAAACTTACATTCACCATTACATTGACAAACATATCATAAAGAGTGCCGTAACTTTGATGGAAACATACAACTGCACGGTGCAAGCTACTGCAGTACATCATAGAACAACACCTCAATAACCAAGGGAGGGTAATAATTTGTCAAGTTTTTACACGCTAGCCACCATTATGAGCGGCTTGACAGGGGCGATATGATTGCAAGATGGACAGCAGGAGACCAACCATAAATACATGTTAATGCAACACAGCTTACAGGAAATGAACATTACACACTTAAGAGTTAGTACTTCTGTTCTTTTCAATTACAAGTCAATGAGTATTACAAATATTTAACTAGAAAAGTCATAAAGATGTCAGAGAAAAAAATGACCACCCAAAAAAAAAGGCGCTAATAATCTCCCGTCCATTGAGATGGGCACTGTAACAATATGCATCTGAATGAGAAATAAGCGAGTTTTGATGTACTTCACCAAGAGTCGTGATATGAGTCTGTGAATAGGAATGATAGCTTACCTGCAGTCATGCTATGAGTCTGTGAATAGGAATGATAGCTTACCTACAGTCGTGCTATGAGTCTGTGAATAGGAATGATAGCTTACCTGCAGTCTGTAGAGGAAGAAAGCTATGTATGTTTGTCCCTCCATGGCATAATTTATCAGAAATATTCTCAGATTTGGCAGAAATTTTAGCTATAGAAAGGGTTCCCGTAAACACCATTTTCAAAGCAATGGCCTTAACTGAAAGTTAATGCAATAAAGTTGGCTGTTTGCTCTTATTTCCTTAGTAAATGAACTTGAACTTTGACCTTTTTAGCTGTAGATTGACAAGTGTTTCGTTGCAACTGAGAGCGTGAACAAGATCTAATGGACCTTTCCATTTTTAGCTATGCCCCACCCATTAATAGCTAAGCTCCACCCATACCTCGCCACGTTGGGATTGATCAATCCCCCAAATGCCCTAATTATTAATTTCCTGAAAACTACACAGGGAAGCTGTTGAATATTTTGTAACTAATTTGACTGGGTGCTGTTGCTGTCTATGGCAGCAACAGCGCCCAGTCAAATTAGTTTCAAAATATTCAACAGAATATTTATTAAATAGTAAAAGCAAACAATTTGTACAACAACGCATAGACAGTCTTCAAATATGCATTCGTGACGTACTTATTGACATCATTCATGACGTCATTCATTATGATGTCATTGTACACATCATGCAGTTCATTATGACATCATATAATGGGTAGGTACTCTGGAAAGGTGAATTACTGAGACTATTCAAAGACATTGCAGTGGAGTTTGAACAATTCACCTTTCCAGAGTACCCACCCATCATATGACATCATAATGAACTGCGTGATGTGTACAATGACGTCATAATGAATGACATCATGAATGATGTCGATAAGTACGTCACGAACGCATATTTGATGACAGTCTATGCGTTTTTGTACAAATTGTTTGCTTTTACTATTTAATAAATATTCTATTGAATATTTTGAAACTAATTTGACTGGGCGCTGTTGCTGCCATACGCAGCAACAGCACCCAGTCAAATTAGTTACAAAATACTCAACAGCTTCCCTGTATAGTTTTCAGGAAATTGATAGTTAGGGCAGTTGGGGATCGATCAATCCCAACACGGCGAGGTGTGGGTGGAGCTTAGCTAGAGATGGGCGGGGCATGGCTAAAAATGGAAAGGTCCATTGTGACTGGCTTCACCACTAAAGAGCATTTAAACTAAACCCTACAGAAAAATGTCTGTTTTTAGTTGTGATTCACAAACAGTTTAAGTCAATCTACCGATCAGTTGGTTCGTCTGTCTGTCACATTTATGACAACTTTTGTCAAAGCTGCCTATGTCACAACTATAGCGCATTTTCACTTGTATCTTGCACAAATTGATGTAACCCATTTATTTTTCGCGCCAAGGTTGCGCAAATATTTCTGCACCAACCTATTAGTGGGTTACACAGTTTCTTTTTTTCTGTACATAAATATGTGGGTTGCGCAGATTTTCAATTTGTGCAGACCTGTAAGTTCACTTTATTTACACTCAGGCTTTACAAAGGCATATGAGGTCCCGAGTGCCATTCATAGGTATTCCAAGAGTATCTTACATTGGGACCTTACCTATGTATTTGGACACATTTGTCTATCACACAATTTGTGTACATATTGTGGAATATTATCTTCTTCTTCTTTTCGTTCGCTGATCACACCGCCAGTCCTAAGTGACTATCGACATGATCATAAGCGTTAAGTGCGTGGATCCATGGTTTATTAGAGTGCGCCATGCGGCCTGGAACCTCCATCTTCAGCACTCGAGGTTTCTGTCAGGGTTACCTCACCCGTACCTCCTTTAGTCGCCTCTTACGACACGCAGAGGATACGGAAGGTGTATTCTAAGCCCCACCTACAGGGCTGATGGAATATTATAATTATGATGGATTAGCGACGTCACATAATGGAATTTAGTTTAATTAGAACACTTGACTCTGTTGGTTCGGTTCTTTTTGTTAACTGTCTACCTGCTGAATTTCTACAGTCTACATTTTCCACGGGGTCTAAGTCTCGATATGCTGAATAATGTGAAAACAATTTGACCAGTTGTTGTTGGTGAGTAAGCCATTAACAACATTCAACCAAATTGTTTTCAAAATATTCAGCAGGTTCAGCGTTCCAGTGAAATTATTGTCCGGTGGCTTGCTTCAGTCAGACAATGGACCTTTCCATTTTTAGCTATGCCCCGCCCATCACTAGCTATGCCCCGCCCATCACTAGCTATGCCCCGCCCATCACTAGCTATGCCCCGCCCATCACTAGCTAAGCTCCACCCACACCTCGCCGTGTTTGGATTGATCGATACCCGTATGCCCTAGCTATCAATTTCCTGAAAACTATACAGGGAAGCTGTTGAATATTTTGTAACTAATTAGACTGGGTGCTGTTGCTGCCATAGGCAGCAACAGCGCCCAGTCAAATTAGTTTCAAAATATTCAACAGAATCAAATCAAAGAGGAACTTATCAAACTTATTCTTCTGTTTGAACCCTTTAACACTTTAATTTGTCTTAGAAAATTTAATTTTCTCATAGAAAATGTCAATCTGCAGACCAAGAGAAGACTATTTTTGAAAATTTATGACTGGAATGACTGGCTCGATAACCGAGCCAGTCATTCCTGTCATAAATATTCGAAAATAGTATTTTCTTGGTCTGCAGATTGACATTTCTCCAGAGCATGGTTATCGAGCCAGTAATTCCAGTTGTAAATTTTCAAAAATAGTCTTCTCTTGGTCTGCAAATGGATATTTCTCAAGAGCACTGCAGAAGAGGTTTTTGGCTAATATGAGTGTTAACCGGTTGCAAATGATTGCAAAGACTATCCTAATTTAAAATGAAGCCAAGTAGTGGCAGCCATCTTTCTAAACCATACATTTCACAACTAAGATGATTGTTTGACCATTCTGATAGTCCCGGGGCATTGCAGGCATTCCTGGGATTTTCAGGAAGTCATGTTCCAAATGTTCCACCTTCAAGAAGTTCCGAATATTTCTGGACTATCCCAGGAATTCCGAAGTTGAGAAATTTTGTAATATCCCAGGAGATATGTTTCAGTGTATTTCTTGGGACTTATATTGTACTGTAACTCCAGGGGTATCCTGGAACTTAGGCTATAGTAGGGGTCCCAGGATTTTTTGAGATATGCCATTCTAATACATCTCAGTTGCAGGATATTCCGGGATTGGAATGTCATAGTCTCAGGATATTATGAAAATGGACAAATATGCCATTCCTGTGACATTCTGGGATATTCTATGAATGCCTGGTTACTGGTATATCCTCTGAACTCGAGGGAAATTCTGGTATATGCTAGGAATTTTAAGTCAAAAGATCCTGTTCTGATAAACCCACATCTCAACACTGGGACTGGAATATCATGGGCTACAAATCTCACGAATTAATTCTGAGATATTCATAGGGTTTTGCAGGATTTCCTGGGATACTGTGCCCGATTTATGCAGGGGAACCAAGACATAGGCAGCTTAACCAGCAATGTCTGAAATAAAAACAGCAACAACTTTCAGTCAAATTACTTTCAGCTTAATCAGCACAATTCTATTAAACCATATGACATTGCTTTGAAAAATGTAATTATTCCAGAGTCATAAAAAGAAAAGTTGGTGTACATTTTGTAAACAATGTTGCTGCCATCTTAGCAACAGCTTCCAGCAGCATTGTTTCCAAAATGGACACAATATTCTCCTATGAAAGGGAATAACGAGATCCATTTCTAGCTATCCCCACGCATTTCTAGCTATCCCCATGCATTTCTAGCTACCCTCACCCATTTCTAGCTACCCTCACCCATTTCTAGCTACCTCGCACCCATTGCTAGCTACCTCGCACCCATTTCTAGCTATCCCCACCCATTTATAGCTACCCTCACCCATTTCTAGCTACTCTCACTCATTTCCAGCTACCCTCACCCATTTCTAGCTACCCACAACCATTTTCTAGCTATCCCCACCCATTTCTAGCTATCCCGACCCATTTCTAGCTATCCTCACCCATTTCTAGCTACCTCGCACCCATTTCTAGCTATCCCCACCCATTTCTAGCTACCCTCACCCATTTCTAGCTATCCCAACCCATTTCTAGCTATCCTCACCCATTTCTAGCTATCCTCACCCATTTCTAGCTATCCCCACCCATTTCTAGCTACATCGCACCCATTTCTAGCTATCCCCACCCATTTCTAGCTATCCACACCCATTTCTAGCTATCCTCACCCATTTCTAGCTATCCTCACCCATTTCTAGCTACCTCGCACACATTTCTAGCTACCCTCACCCATTTCTAGCTATCCCCATCCATTTCTAGCTATCCCCACCCATTTCTAGCTATCCCCACCCATTTCTAGCTACCATCATCCATTTCTAGCTATCCTCACCCATTTCTAGCTACCCTCACCCATTTCTAGCTATCCCCACCCATTTCTAGCTATCCTCCCCCATTTCTAGCTATCCCCACCCATTTCTAGCTACCCCCACCCATTTCTAGCTATCCTCACCCATTTCTAGCTATCCTCACCCATTTCTAGCTATCCCCATCCATTTCTAGCTACCCACACCCATTTCTAGCTACCCTCACCCATTTCTAGCTACCCACACCCATTTCTAGCTACCTCGCACCAATTTCTAGCTAAGCTCTGCCCATGTTTTACATGTGTTGTGATCGATTCATATGTTTTGCAGCATGAATTCCCTGCATCCCAATTTCATGGTAATTATACAGTAACATGTTGAATATTCTAAAACTAATTTGACTAAGTACTGTTGCTGCCAACAATGTCCAGTAAAATTAGTTTCAAAATATTTAACAGACTGTTTATTAAACAGTAAAACATACAAGTCATACACTTGATGGCCTATTAAAAGTTCATGATGTCAGACTAGAGGTGGCGTAATTGATAATGACATCATATACTTGAGGGACATATCCATTGTAAGGCTTTAATAGCAGTGCTCTAGGGGCTGATTATATAGTATAAAACCTCATGCCACAACATATGGCAAGCAGCAGGATAACGTGAACATAAACAAACCATGAAGAATTCATATCAGCAAAATTATATCAACCACTTTTTTCATGCTCCTCAACATCTCTTAAATATGTCCACTTAAAAATAGGTAAATAAATATCTCAGCAATGTGACTGGAAAAGATAGTGATCAAATCAGATCACCTTTTCATTATAGTGTAAATATTTTTCTATTCAAATTTTATCCAAATGTTATCCATCAACTTGCTCGGATTTCATCGGCTACTTGACCTATCAAATTAATGCCATATGTCCCTGTAAATACAGTCTTCCATCAAGGCCAGATTTTTTTTATCAGAATTCCAGTCTCTTGCCATTTTTTCTTAACTTCTCTGATTATATGTATGTTCTCATAGTCTTAGTTGATTCTGCATCACATTTCAGTCTCGACATAAAAAAACACTATCCACAATTAACACCCTTTTTACACTCCATCATTTTCCCCCAATACTCCTCAGAAAATATAAATACAAAAATAAAGCATATTAAATCTATTTCTTAATATAAATATAAATTCCTCCTACTTCTCACGGTACCGTCGCACTGCCATACCAACTTATGACAAAATACATGAGAGTTTTATTTGAAAATCTAGTTAGCTAGTGTTTGATGTCGATTGTATGATAAATATATGTGCAGCTTTACATCACATATCATACCTAAACATGAGGATATCAGACACGATTAACAATATACAGTCTCAATTAAGAAACATAACTCCGCAACAGCACTAAACATGAAACACCACAAATATTTTGAAAACAATTTGACTGAAATTTATTGCTGCGTAAGGCAACAATGATTTTTAAACAAACTGTTTTCAAAATATTCTCCTGGATTTGATTTTTGTTCAATATAATAAATACATGACATAAAATGGTAAATAAAGTGTCAATTTTCCCAGTCTCCATTTTGTATGAATGATAGATAAACATATATCACAGAATATCTCTTAAATAAGAAGTCAATACACAGAACTGGCCAGTGGTGAGTCAGCTGAAAGCCTTAGTGTAAAGTGAAAATGACACTAAGATGCTAAGACCTTGAGATTTACAATTTGTGTAAATTTATCCAACAACATAATGCCCACACACCACCACCCCATGCAACCATAATATAAATTGTATTCCATCACCATTCGAACAACAACAACAACATCCTCTGATAGCAGCACCACCACCAGACAACCAAACCTCACCATCCTCACAGCAAGCACCACCACCTCATTCCAGCCGCAATAACACCGCCAGAGGTCACAGCAACAGCACCAACTCAATCAGCGCCAATAGCACCACAACAATCAGTTCCAATAGCAACACCACAATCAGCGACAATAGCACCAACACAATGAATTCTGCCAACAGCACCAATACAATCAGCGCCAATAGCGCCAACACACTCAGCGCCAATAGCACCAACACAAGCAGTGCCAATAGCACCAACACAATCAGTGCCAATAGCACCACCTCAATGACCTCTGCCAAGAGCACTCCACTGCCATCCTCACAACCACCATCCAGCATGTACCCCCATCCAGCATGTACCCCCACCCAGCAGTAATACCACCACAACAACAACCACCAATAGTACCATCAGGATGACCACCAGCACAACCACAAACACCACCACAAACAATTCAAGTATAACACCAAAATGACCAAAACAAAACTGTATCCAACACACACCCCACCCACCCCACCAACAACTGTACAAACACCAGCAGCAGCACCACCCCGCTAACAACTGTACAAACATCAACAGTACCTCTATCAAATGAACAGCAACATCCTCCTTTTCACCACCACCAACCCATTAACAACTGTACAAACACCACCACCCCACTAACAACTGTACAAACACCACCACCCCATTAACAACTGTACACACACCACCACCCCATTATCAACTGTACAAACACCACTACCACACTAACAACTCTACAAACACCACCACCACCTCACTAACAACTACAAACACCACCACCATGCCACTAACAACTGTACAAACACCAGCAGCACCACCACCCCACTAACAACTGTACAAGCACCAGCAGCAGCATCACCCCACTAACAACTGTACAGCACCCCTATCAAACGAACAGCAACATCCTCCTTTTCACCATCACCAACCCATTAACAACTGTACAAACACCACCACCACAACCTCGCTAACAACCGTACAAACACCAGCACTCCATTAACAACTGTACAAACACCACCACCACCATCACCTCACTAACACCTGTACAGACACCACCACCACCACCACCCCACTAACAACTGTACAAACACCACCACCCCACTAACAACTGTACAAACACCACCATCATAACCTCACTAACACCTGTACAAAGACCACCACCACCTCACTAACAACTGTACGAACACCACCACCCCACTAACAACTGTACAAACTCCACCACCACCCCACTAACAAATGTAAACACCACCATCATCACTCCACTAACAAATGTAAACACCACCATGTGTGGTATGTAAACACCACCATCACCACCTCACTAACAAATGTAAACTCCACCACCACCACCCCACTAACAACTGTACAAACACCACCACCATAACCTCACTAACACCTGTACAAACACCACCACCACCTCACTAACAACTGTACGAACACCACCACCCCACTAACAACTGTACAAACTCCACCACCACCCCACTAACAAATGTAAACTCCACCACCACCACCCCACTAACAAATGTAAACACTACCATGTGTGGTATGTAACCACCACCATCACCACCTCACTAACAAATGTAAACTCCACCACCACCACCCCACTAACAATTGTACAAACACAACCTCACTAACAAATGTAAACACAACCACCCCACTAACAAATGTACAAACTCTACCACCACCACATCACTAAAAAATGATTTGATTACCACCTACAACCAATTGCGAATAGACATTTCAGCTTTTTGAACAACACTGAGGATTTCCTATCCGAGGTCTCCAAAATTTCTGTTCCTCCAAACTCACTCTTGATAACCCTCGACATCGATGCTAGGTACACAAACATTGACATCGAATGGGGTTTGTCTTCTGTTCGCAGAGCATTTGATAAATATCCCGATAACAATAGGCCCACTAGCGAAATATTAGCTCTCCTGGAGCTGAGTTTAAAGGGCAATGATTTCGAATTCGCTGGCGAAATCTACCAACAAATCTGTGGATGCGCTATGGGTAAACGTTTTAGTCCTAGTTTTGCCAACATCTATGTAGCTGAGTGGGAAGAAGATGCGCTTAACAAATGTCCTAAGCAGCCCTTATTTTACCGCCGTTACCTCAATGATATTTTTATGATCTGGAATCATTCGAGGGAAGAGTTTGATGAATTTTTCACTATTTTGAACAATCACGATCCTAACATCAAACTTAAAGCCAACATTGACCAGTCGTCCGTAGACTTTTTGGACGTTACTCTCTACAAAGGTGTAAATTATAACACGAGTGGGCTTCTTGATTACAAAGTATTCTTTAAGCCCACCGATTCCCATCAACTACTGCATAAGAAATCTTTCCATCCACCTCATACTTTTAAAGGTATTATAAAATCACAGATTATCCGGTTTCACCGAAATTCTAGTGATAGAAAGAATTTTGAATCTGCGTGTTCCACCTTATTTAAAGCCCTCAAACCGAGGGGATATTCAACACTATGGCAGGAAGTTTCATTCTTCATCAATTGATCAGTTTTATGATTTCATCAGACCTTTTGATCCACATTTTAGAACCTGCCATAGTACAACACCCCCTGTAGGGTCACCTGTGACCTTACCAGGAACATCAACTGCAGGGCCCTCTGTGGCCCTACCAGGCACACCGACTGCAAGGTCAGCCTTGACCGTACCAGTCATCCCACAATCAAATCGGAAACGGAATAGGTCACCCACTGAGAGTCCCCCAGTAGTTAAGCGGGTGAATAACCAGAGCTCACCAGTGTTCCCCCTGCAGTCTCCTGTGGTGGATCCGCTCCTGATTCCACTGCCAGCATGGTCACCGTCAGTGTCCGCTCATGTGGATCCTAGTCAGACCCCTCTTCCGGTCTCGCCACTGTCCCCAGTCGAGTTTCCTCCCCTTCCACAGAGAGCAGCTACTGAGCGACCTGGTCAAAAGACCAGATCGTCGACGCCGAGGTCCAAGCCACCACAACCTAAATTTACGCCCACAACTAAGCCCAAACCTACGCCTAGGGATACACCCAAAGAGCATAGGTCGTTCTACAAGTTTCGGTTCGTGGTGGATAATAAGAATGAATGGCGCCTCCCTACTCTGAACAAGAAGATTCTGCTGATTGGGTCTTCAAATTTAGCTCGTATCAATCAGACACCTCATCCAGATATGCAGGTAGCAATCTATCCAGGTGCTAAGATAAACCACATTAGGAATATGGTTAGAAAACACAATGAGGTCTTCCAACCTCAGCGTATCATCCTTAACATCGGAATTAATGATAAGGACGAACTTCAGCATGACACCTCCCAAAGAATTGAGAATCTGTTTAGTACCATGCGTTCAAAATTTCCAAAGGCTAAAGTTCACTTTGCCAAACTAAATTATTCGAAGCACCTGACTACAACCCAGAAACGAAACATACAATTCGTTAACAGCCGTGTAGAGGCCTTAAGGGCCAAGGTCCCTATCCTGCCCAGCCTCCCCGTGTCTGAATTTCAGGTGGTTGAGGACAACATCCACTGGACTGAGTGCACTGCAAATAGGATGTATAATAGTTGGTTATCGCACCTTAATTTAAACTAACTACGGGTCAGGGTACTAACCACCCAGAAATTGGCCTAGGTGGTAATATCATTAACCTAACTGGTTCTACATTGTCTGAAGCAGAAAGATCGTTGCTAAATCTTGGTCTAACATATGTACCAACACCACGGCCCAAAGTCGACATAGATGCTCTTTTAGATAATGGCTTATGGGAAATTGAAGAATTTTCTCACCGTGTAAAATTAGCAGACTTTTTTCGAAATTCCAAGAAAAACAACTTTCTACCTTTTGTTGAAAAAACTGGATGGGCACCTAACTCGAAGTTGGTTGACCCTGCGATCCTTGATAGTATAAAAGCTATCAAGGAGCGTGTTGAAAATTTAGAATTTCCTAAAAATCATCAAAATTTGTCATATCAAGAACGTTTAGCCTTAACAGGTTTGCGTAAAAACAATGACATCGTTATAAAGCCTGCTGACAAGGGATCTGCTACTGTATTAATGCGTAAGGATAATTATATTCGTGAAGCACATCGGCAACTCAGTAATCTGAAACACTACCGCAAATTAGACGAACCACTCTGGCAAAATAATTGTGATAAATTTAATGGAATCCTTCATGAAATGGCTGACAAAAAGGCCATAACGAAAAAGCAGTTTAAATACCTTACTGCTAAACGAGATTCAAATCCACGTACGTTTTACCTTTTGCCAAAAATTCATAAACCTATTGAGTCATGGTCCGACCCTATGATACCACCGGGTCGACCTATTATCTCTGATTGCGGCTCTGAATCTTATCGAATTAGTGAACTTATTGATTACCACCTACAACCAATTGCGAATAGACATTTCAGCTTTTTGAACAACACTGAGGATTTCCTATCCGAGGTCTCCAAAATTTCTGTTCCTCCAAACTCACTCTTGATAACCCTCGACATCGATGCTATGTACACAAACATTGACATCGAAAGGGGTTTGTCTTCTGTTCGCAGAGCATTTGATAAATATCCCGATAACAATAGGCCCACTAGCGAAATATTAGCTCTCCTGGAGCTGAGTTTAAAGGGCAATGATTTCGAATTCGCTGGCGAAATCTACCAACAAATCTGTGGATGCGCTATGGGTAAACGTTTTAGTCCTAGTTTTGCCAACATCTATGTAGCTGAGTGGGAAGAAGATGCGCTTAACAAATGTCCTAAGCAGCCCTTATTTTACCGCCGTTACCTCGATGATATTTTTATGATCTGGAATCATTCGAGGGAAGAGTTTGATGAATTTTTCACTATTTTGAACAATCACGATCCTAACATCAAACTTAAAGCCAACATTGACCAGTCGTCCGTAGACTTTTTGGACGTTACTCTCTACAAAGGTGTAAATTATAACACGAGTGGGCTTCTTGATTACAAAGTATTCTTTAAGCCCACCGATTCCCATCAACTACTGCATAAGAAATCTTTCCATCCACCTCATACTTTTAAAGGTATTATCAAATCACAGATTATCCGGTTTCACCGAAATTCTAGTGATAGAAAGAATTTTGAATCTGCCTGTTCCACCTTATTTAAAGCCCTCAAACCGAGGGGATATTCAACACGATTTTTGCGCAAAATAAAATCCGAAACTTTACATGATTTGGAAACTATTACTGATAAGGCTGCCGATCAAAAGCCTACCAAAATTCGTCACAATCGTCCGATTATAGGCGTAGGACAATCTCAGAAATGTGGAAAGAAGAGGTGTAAATTAGACCTCTATCTACCTAATCAGACAACATTTGTCAGTTATCAGAACAAAAGCAAATTCCAACTTCAGTCTAATTTAGATTGCGATTCTAAAAATGTTATCTATTTAATATCTTGCAAATTATGCCAAAAGCAGTATGTCGGTGAAACAAAATGCCCTTTCAGATGGCGAGCAACTAGACACCTTTGCGATATTAGACACGACGAGGACACCAACGTAGCTCAACATTTCAATCTTCCTGGTCATTCTGTCGATAGACACTTTGAAATTATGCCTATTGAGCAACTGCCTCTTTCTGCTACGGCCGAAGAAACTGATAAACAAAGAAAACTTCGAGAATCATTTTGGATTAAGCAACTGAAAACAAAATGGCCGAGTGGCATAAACGTGGACCCTGGTCTTGCTGATCAACGTGAAATTATTCCATTCAGTTTAACATACAATCGAAAAAATGTTGAAATTTCAGAAATTTTGAAAGATGAATATCATAAATTGCAGGATAAAATGAAAAAACCTCTCAATTTGCGTCCAGTGATAGCCTTTAAGAAAAACTCCAATCTACGTGACATCTTGGTTAATTCGAAATTAACTCTTCAAAAACCTTCAGAATGAATGATATATATTATTCATATTTTATAGGCCATACCGCCTCTATCAAACAAACATAACAAATCTCAGACAATAAAATAAATAAAAAATATCTCCCAACCTTGGGAGATCCTGAGCCAGTGCGTTTAATCATATAACCACCACCTCACTAACAACTACAAACACCACCACCATGCCACTAACAACTGTACAAACACCAGCAGCACCACCACCCCACTAACAACTGTACAAGCACCAGCAGCAGCATCACCCCACTAACAACTGTACAGCACCCCTATCAAACGAACAGCAACATCCTCCTTTTCACCATCACCAACCCATTAACAACTGTACAAACACCACCACCACAACCTCGCTAACAACCGTACAAACACCAGCACTCCATTAACAACTGTACAAACACCACCACCACCATCACCTCACTAACACCTGTACAGACACCACCACCACCACCACCCCACTAACAACTGTACAAACACCACCACCCCACTAACAACTGTACAAACACCACCATCATAACCTCACTAACACCTGTACAAAGACCACCACCACCTCACTAACAACTGTACGAACACCACCACCCCACTAACAACTGTACAAACTCCACCACCACCCCACTAACAAATGTAAACACCACCATCATCACTCCACTAACAAATGTAAACACCACCATGTGTGGTATGTAAACACCACCATCACCACCTCACTAACAAATGTAAACTCCACCACCACCACCCCACTAACAACTGTACAAACACCACCACCATAACCTCACTAACACCTGTACAAACACCACCACCACCTCACTAACAACTGTACGAACACCACCACCCCACTAACAACTGTACAAACTCCACCACCACCCCACTAACAAATGTAAACTCCACCACCACCACCCCACTAACAAATGTAAACACTACCATGTGTGGTATGTAACCACCACCATCACCACCTCACTAACAAATGTAAACTCCACCACCACCACCCCACTAACAATTGTACAAACACAACCTCACTAACAAATGTAAACACAACCACCCCACTAACAAATGTACAAACTCTACCACCACCACATCACTAAAAAATGATTTGATTACCACCTACAACCAATTGCGAATAGACATTTCAGCTTTTTGAACAACACTGAGGATTTCCTATCCGAGGTCTCCAAAATTTCTGTTCCTCCAAACTCACTCTTGATAACCCTCGACATCGATGCTAGGTACACAAACATTGACATCGAATGGGGTTTGTCTTCTGTTCGCAGAGCATTTGATAAATATCCCGATAACAATAGGCCCACTAGCGAAATATTAGCTCTCCTGGAGCTGAGTTTAAAGGGCAATGATTTCGAATTCGCTGGCGAAATCTACCAACAAATCTGTGGATGCGCTATGGGTAAACGTTTTAGTCCTAGTTTTGCCAACATCTATGTAGCTGAGTGGGAAGAAGATGCGCTTAACAAATGTCCTAAGCAGCCCTTATTTTACCGCCGTTACCTCAATGATATTTTTATGATCTGGAATCATTCGAGGGAAGAGTTTGATGAATTTTTCACTATTTTGAACAATCACGATCCTAACATCAAACTTAAAGCCAACATTGACCAGTCGTCCGTAGACTTTTTGGACGTTACTCTCTACAAAGGTGTAAATTATAACACGAGTGGGCTTCTTGATTACAAAGTATTCTTTAAGCCCACCGATTCCCATCAACTACTGCATAAGAAATCTTTCCATCCACCTCATACTTTTAAAGGTATTATAAAATCACAGATTATCCGGTTTCACCGAAATTCTAGTGATAGAAAGAATTTTGAATCTGCGTGTTCCACCTTATTTAAAGCCCTCAAACCGAGGGGATATTCAACACGATTTTTGCGCAAAATAAAATCCGAAACTTTACATGATTTGGAAACTATTACTGATAAGGCTGCCGATCAAAAGCCTACCAAAATTCGTCACAATCGTCCGATTATAGGCGTAGGACAATCTCAGAAATGTGGAAAGAAGAGGTGTAAATTAGACCTCTATCTACCTAATCAGACAACATTTGTCAGTTATCAGAACAAAAGCAAATTCCAACTTCAGTCTAATTTAGATTGCGATTCTAAAAATGTTATCTATTTAATATCTTGCAAATTATGCCAAAAGCAGTATGTCGGTGAAACAAAATGCCCTTTCAGATGGCGAGCAACTAGACACCTTTGCGATATTAGACACGACGAGGACACCAACGTAGCTCAACATTTCAATCTTCCTGGTCATTCTGTCGATAGACACTTTGAAATTATGCCTATTGAGCAACTGCCTCTTTCTGCTACGGCCGAAGAAACTGATAAACAAAGAAAACTTCGAGAATCATTTTGGATTAAGCAACTGAAAACAAAATGGCCGAGTGGCATAAACGTGGACCCTGGTCTTGCTGATCAACGTGAAATTATTCCATTCAGTTTAACATACAATCGAAAAAATGTTGAAATTTCAGAAATTTTGAAAGATGAATATCATAAATTGCAGGATAAAATGAAAAAACCTCTCAATTTGCGTCCAGTGATAGCCTTTAAGAAAAACTCCAATCTAGGTGACATCTTGGTTAATTCGAAATTAACTCTTCAAAAACCTTCAGAATGAATGATATATATTATTCATATTTTATAGGCCATACCGCCTCTATCAAACAAACATAACAAATCTCAGACAATAAAATAAATAAAAAATATCTCCCAACCTTGGGAGATCCTGAGCCAGTGCGTTTAATCATATAACCACCACATCACTAAAAAATGTAAACATCACCATCACCACCCCACTAACAAATGCAAACACCACTACCACCATCAACCCACTAATAAATGTAAACACCACTACCACCTCCTCACTAATAAATGCAAACACCACCACCACCACCCTACTAACAAATGTAAACACCACTACCACCATCAACCCACTAATAAATGCAAACACCACCACCACCACCCCACTAACAAATGCAAACACCACTACCACCATCAACCCACTAATAAATGTAAACACCACTACCACCTCCTCACTAACAAATGCAAACACCACCACCACCACCACCACCACCCTACTAACAAATGTAAACACCACATTGACCACCCCACTAACAAATGTAAACACCACCACCTCACTAACAAATGTAAAGACCACCATCACCAACCCACTAACAAAGGTAAACCCCCATCACCACCCCCCTAACAACTACAAACTCCACCACCACCACCACCCCACTAACAACTACAAACACCACCCCACTAACAAATGTAAACACCACCATCACCACCCCATTGAAAAATGTAAACACCACCATCACCACCTCACTAACAAATGTAAACACCATCACCCCAATAACAAATGTAAACACCACCACCACCATCTCACTAACAAATGTAAACACCACCACCCCACTAACAAATGTAAACACCACCACCCCACTAACAAATGTAAACACCACACTCACCACCTCACTAACAAATGTAAACACCACCATCACCACCCCACTAAATGTAAACACCACCACCCCACTAACAAATGTAAAGACCACCCCACTAACAAATGTAAACACCACCATCACCACCCCACTAACAAATGTAAACACCACCATCACCACCCCACCTAACAACTGTACAAACACCACCACCCCACTAACAGATGTACAAACTCCACCACCACCACCTCACTAACAAATGTAGAAACACCACCACGACCACCCTACTAACAACAGTACAAACACCACCACCACCACCTCACTAACACCTGTACAAACACCACCACCCCACTAACAAATATACAAACTCAACCACCACCATCCCATAACAACTGTACAAACACCACCACCCCACTAACAAATGTACAAACACCACCACCCCACTAACAACTGTACAAACACCACAACCACCACTATCACATGAACAGCAACATCCTCATTCTCACCACTGCCACAACAACTAACAACAATCCAACTATAATCACCATCTCGTCAACCACCATCACTAACACCACCTTCCACATCACCACTACTACCCAATACCCTGCACTGAGCAATCCCCACCAGCTCTCATCAGGAATTGAAAGGGTTGAATCAAATTCTCCGCTATCTTATTTACTCCTTGACTTCAAGGTCACACAAGTTTGCAAAATCTCTTATAAATGATAAACAAATTCAAAGTGTCCATTTTTTAAATACATAAGCGAGAGAAATGTGACCACTGAGAAATTATACAGATAGCAATATAGTGGACAGAAATATATTTCATTCAGAGCCTCCTTTGAAGCTTGAGACATCATAAGATTAGCCACAAGAGTGTAAGATTAGAGGTTTAAAGTACTTAAGTGTGCATGTGTCTAATCTGAAATATTTATAAATGAGTCCAGTTAACATAGGCTAGACTGTCAATACATACTTAGTGCGAGGGTCATTACAAACCCGCAAGCAATGCACCATGGGAAACATCCCACGCTTAAGATTTTCTTGTCATACTCACTTGCTCAATTTCATCAACAACTGACAAGACATCATCACAGGAAGTGGATCAAATCCTGAAAATATATATCAATGACATGTCTGAGAATTTATGGTTATAAGTATGGATAGGTTCTTGAAATAATTGCGTCATCTAAATTGTTGTTTAATCAAATAACCTTGTATGTATAGGGTTCCCACGATGCGCATATAAACATTATAAAATAAAATCATCATCAATATAAACTGAGAAATGCATAGCCATAAATTTAAGTCAGCTTATGTTACTATCTTAAAATGAAGGAGCTAGTTCATTTGTTGTGATGTCAATCTCATTCAGAATGCCACCCCCATGATTGTAACCTTGACCGTTTGTCATCCAACTTGAAACAAGACTCTTAACGCACACGTATACATAGCAACATTTGTGACAATGTTGTGGAGATCTTTCACTGGACTAAGAGTCATTAGATAGAAATCGGCACTAAATTCAGCGAATGACCAGTAGACATATCGTGTAGGCTTGTGCGATTATTGCTTTGAGTAATCACAGTCAATTATTTAAGAATAATCATAATTACTCGATTAATTAGCTTGGGTACAAATTATCCAGAAATAAAAACAAATGCATATCAATGACGAAACTCTAGCAATGGTGGTTAGAAATGTCCATTTGCAGGCCAAGAAAAGAGTATTTTTGAAAATGTGTCACTGGAAAGACTGGCTCGATTATCCAGTGGTAAATTCTCAAAAATAGTCTTCTCTTGGTCTGCAAATGGTGTATGGTCCAAGTTTGACGAAGATCATTTCAGTGGCACTAAAGTAGAGAAAAATCAAATGTTATTAACATTCATTTGAATAAGAAGCCCAATTTAGGTGCCTGTATCACTCACCTGGAACATTAGTATTTGAATCAGAAGCATGAAATATATGAATTTGTTATATATAGATATTTTGGTCAAGGAATTTATGATTTTCACTGACACAATCAACTAATCACACTGAAATGTACCAAATTTTAAATAAGAAAACTACAGAAACTAGAAATTACCATTTTGACTGTAAAAACTAACCAATGAACAGTAGCTCAATTTTGATTAGTGGATGATGGCCATGTTTTTTCTCATCTCTTTCCTAGTAGACATGTAAATGATGCTTAAAGGTCTTGTGAGGACTTATGGTCGATAACGAGTTTCAATTAATTTTATGGTCTACTAAACTATATAAACACAATAGCATCACTTGGAGTGAAAAGAAATATGTTAGGCAGCCCGAATAACGAGATTAAATGACGCCTCGATCTAAATCATATCCCCGCTCCCTGTGATGTCACACCGGGAACGGCGCTGTGAGCTGTGTCAATATTTCACTGTCTGTAGTACAAAGGTGACCTATTTTTTAAACGTTCATTTAACACGAGAGGCTTCACAACCAGAACATAAATTATGTCAGGTTGAAGCTAAGGCTTCAAGAAATAAGAAATCATGATTTTTTTAATTCTATCATGATAGTTACTCATTTTTAATGGTTTCATTGATAGCCATATTCGCATAATAATAGGCCTATAACAACGGTAAAGCATGGCATCTAAAAAGATATGTATAAGCTCCAGAACGCAGCTACAACTTTTTCTGAAGATTACAAATGTACAATAAGTGTGTGTCTTATGTGAAATTTCTCATGATTAGAATCAATGTAATTGTTTATCTATAAGCGTTTGGCGATGTATTTGAACTGACAGAATGTTCAGAGATCGCTGGCGTATCGTCTTTACTTACAGTGCAGCTCATAAATAACTATATGTTTCCAACGCAAAAACACAAGCTTGTTAGTTAGAACCATATGAACACGATACAAGAACCTGTCTGTTGAATATTTTTTAGCATAATTTGGGTTGAAATCCAACCCAATTATGTTCAAAATATTCAACAGTATGTGTTATTTAAGTTGTACTATATATGCGTGCGGACGGCAGTGAAAGCCTCATCGGGCAACTTGATCGATGCCTAAATTGTAAATAAACTGTGTAGGCCTACTCTGGATGACTATGCGCAAATAGATTAGTTTAGATTTGATTTATATTTTCCCAGCATTTTAGTTAATTTTAAACACATAACTATAGTAACTGCTATTTTGCAATCATAAATTTATTCATAAGTCTGCACAATGGTAAATTGCGATAGTGAATGCACTGAGCTGTGTAGGCCTACTGCCATTTAAAAAGTTGTAGATTTGTGTACATACATGTGCCTATCATCTATAATGGAAAATCTCTGCAGTCAATCCACAGGCCGTTGAATTTTCGTCCATCCATACCACTACCACATATCCCCCTACTACATGATGTATATATACTTACTATATATAATATACACTATATATAGTAGGTATATATACATCATGTTGTAGGGGGATATGTGGTAGTGATATGGATGGACGAAAATTCAAAGGCCTGTGGTCAATCCAGAAAGATAAGAGCAAGATATATATGCATTTGTAGAATTGTATTCCAAGAAGTGTGTGTGTGGGTTTGATTAAATATAGCCTCACGTACACGAAATTCGATGTTACTGTCACCTCTAACCGTGACCATGAGAACTATCCTTTAAGTTTAATCAACAAAAATATCATCAACTTGGCTATTACTGAATCTTTGTACACCTTTAACAATGTAGTGTTCCTGTGTGAACAATGAATTGTCAAAGAACAGGTGCTTAGGTTCTTAATATGTGCAGCAGTAGAGCGCCTAGCTATGCTCTCTAGACTATAAGAATTGGTGTCTTCCCGGTGTGACGTCACAAGTTTAGCGTGATAGCTAAAAACGTTTGGTTGTCAAGGAGGTTGCTACATGCTTATCTCAGCTTTGGCTGGAGCAATTACAAAAATTTAAAAAGCATTTTGTTCTTCTAGTAAAGAAGAATCTATATTATGATTTTCAAGTTAATCAGAGCGATCGGGTATCTAGTCCTCACAACATCTTTAAAGGAAGGGAAAAGGGAACTTTTAAGATGATGTTTATAGGTAATTTCACACATCATAAAATACACTAGCACTGGTAAAAATGGAACTGAGTCAGAATAATTTGACAAAAAAGCATTTACTAATTCTAGTAGTGGCTAGCTTGAAACCAATTAGTGACGTCACTGGTCCTTTGCGCCCCGTCGTGTTTCAACTGTCTGTGCAGGTATGCATACTTGAATATATTTCTGTAAGCGGTACAAATAGTATTCTCTATAAGGGCCGATATAGAGCGATTACATTGCTTATCAAAACATTATATTTCAAAGTCAATGTTTCTGGTAGGAGCAACGAATTTTGGTCAAAATGATTTCAAAATTGCTGGTTCCCAAGGTCACAACACGACGCCTACTGAATATTTTGAAATCTGTGTAACGGAATGTAGATCGTGTCTCTGGAAACATCGACTTTCAGTCAAATTGTTTTAAGATTAGACAGTATTTTACCTGTAGGAAGTAGTGGCTAATCATCTTAACTCAAATATAACTGAGTTTATATGACCGCCTGTAGCGGGTATTATTTATTCGGTCGGCATACACCAGAGCACCATAGGACCAGCTGCGTCACTAATTGGTTCCAGCCAGAGTGACATAACAGGTATTTAGCGGCTTTTTTCAGATTATTCCAAATTATTTCTGTTTTTTACTGGTGGCTATAGGTTGATTATTATCTAAATCTATCATCCAGGAGCATTTGTTAGTTAAGCATTAATTATATTTGCCATGTTTCGGCATGATTCATTTAGCGATTACAGATGAAATGTCTTATTAGAAAAATAGGTCATCCAAGATGGCAACTAGACACACTAACCAATTAAGTACTCTTGAATAAAATTGGTTCAGTTCTTGCAATATGATGTTTCTCAATTTCAAGGCAATCAGCAAAGCAGTTTCGAAGATATAGAAATGTGTTTTTAGAAAGAGCACAAAATTTAAGCTGGCTACTGAGTAAATAGACTAATCAGCTTCCTTTGAATAACATGATCAATCAATCTGTGCTGAATGTGTCAAATTAATATACAACAGCCACCAGAGCCTATGTATCTCAATTTCCTCTGTCAAAATCCATCAACTAAGATGCCCAATTTTGATTGGTCAATGGCGGCCATGTCTTTTTTTCATAAATTGACTTCCCTTGAACTAGGTTAAAAGGCCCCTAGTCCTTCATCATATTTCCAAAATGTTGATCTGCTCTCTTCAGCAGTTCTGGAGAAGTCGCTTTGGTGAAAATTAGGTCATCAAAGATGGCCACCAAGCAAATCAAGCAACTAGGTTTTCTTAAACAGTCTTGGTTAATTTTTTGTGCTAGATTAAGTTTCTTGAGTTTTTAATTAATTAGCCAAGTGCTTTCGGATATCTTTACACAGGTTTCTATAAATAGTGAAAAATCCAAGGATGAGGTTGATAACACATGTATTGATAACAGATGACAAACGTATGAAGGAGTGTCCCCATATCATAAGCTCAGTTGTCCTTTCAGGGCAGGTGACCTAATAAGTGACAATAGGAACACGGTATAGAGATCATTTTCCACTGAGTGAAAGGCCATGTTGGGACAACGTTCATCAAATTCACATTACATATAGCTTAATAACAAAATTGCTGAGAAGGGAATTAATGTAACCGCTAATAGGCTTTCAACTAAAACAACGTAAAAAACTGAACTGATACAAACAGGTGGGAGCACAAATATTATGCCCAGGACAGTTTGCATAAATCTGTGAAATTAGTAAACAGTGGAAAGATGGCAAAAGAATGTTGGTTTTTGTGTGTGTTTCCTGTCTACCACCTTATTTTCTCTATCTGTATGTGATAAATCAGGCAACATCAAACAGGTGGCTAGAAGGACTTTCCCAAGCTTCCATGTGTAAGTTAGATAGCCGACTGTGAGAAACAGAACTGATCTGAAGCAAATACACAGTATTTGAACGCAATGTTTATAAACAGTAATGGCTCCTATGAACGTCTGTCTCAGGCAGATATCTCCACTTTCAAATGCAACCTCACTAGTCAATGTCCCCGTGTGTGTGTGTGTGTGTGCCTCAAAGATACCGTATCAATGCTGGTCGACTTAACCCTTTAACACTCAAACTGCCCAAAAATGGATTCTGCAGTGATCTTCAGAAATGTACATATGCAGACCATGACTCTTTTTTTTAAATTTACCACTGGAATGACTGGCTCAATAACTGTGAGTCATTCTAGTGGTAAATTTTCAAAATTATCTTGTCTTGGTCTGCAAATGTACAAATGGTTATTTTCTATGAGAAAATTGAAATTTTATTGGAGAAATTTGAGTATTAAAGGGTTACCCACTGCCTGCAGAGTAGTGGCTAAGTTTGTGAGATCTTCTAAAGCGGTTGCCTAATGGGTGCCGCGGAGGATATCTTATGCTGGACAGACAGATCGTGCCAGCTGATGTCTGCGCATATGAATGACCAGGTCCTGTGTCAAAGGCGAGGCTGACCAGGGGAGATAAGCATGCATTAGATGACTGATATGACAAGTGACAGATAATCATGAGGAGCGTTTACCGTTGATAAATATATATGTATCCGTAAGTACAAGCTTATATTGATACAGATGCTGTCTGACTTATAACATATGGCTTGTCATCTTAGTCAGTGCCTCACTGCCACTGCGAGGAATCACACTCAATCACAGTACAAACCGTCCTGGTTCTGACCCGTACATCCGTCATTTTCCACAAACCACACACACTAATAATTACAAATTTTATGTATATGTATTTACCAATCAGAGATGCGATCTGATCTTAGGATATTTATAGCGTCTTATCGAGGAACACGGCTCATCGTGAACACGAAACAACCCCTCCCTTTCCAAATTGGGCAATATGATGTTTGCAAAATATACATATAGCTAATTGGACATGAAAGACAGGCCATGGTAAAGCAAACATTCTGCCCACGTGCGGCATAGAACCGCAGACACGTGTGAATATAAAGTGTATACATCATTGATAAGGCCCATGCAATAATATTGTAAGATATAACTCCAGATTATATTTTTTTCTTGGATGCACTAATTTGAACTGAGACATTTATAGAATGTCGTGAAGGTGAAAAGTTTAGGTATGGTAAATTATCAAGTTAAATTAGAATCAAATAAATAAATTAATTAAAATCTCCAGCAACTAATTTAAAACTTTAATGCTTAAATTTTGCCAAGAAAATCTAAATATGTCCTTATTAAATGTCCATTCACAGGAAAAGAGAAGACAATTTTTGAAAATTCACCACTGGGATGACTGGATCCATTATTGGGCCAGTTATTCCTGTGGTGAATTAAAAAAAATAGTAATCTCTTGGCCTGCAAATGGGCATTGCTTAATACCACTGCAGAGTCCGGTTTTTGGCTGGATTGCCCATTAAACAGGTTAATGACAGTTAGAGCTGATAATTATTGAATATTTTGAATCCAATTTGATTGTCCCAGCAACTACTTTGAATTAGATTTTTGTTACATTTTGTTTTCATCTTGAAAAGTTTGACACAATATCAACAACATGATAATGGTAATGGGTAATTTACTGTTTGTTAATGGTCAAGATCAGTCAAGAAAACCTAAATATTGGTCTAGTGAATGTCTCTTGCTGGCCAAAACAAAACAATTCCGGAAAACTTAACATATAAGATTTATTAAGACCACTGTCGAAGCCATTCCATGGCAGCTTAATGTATTAGCCCTTTGCTGGCCAACCTGGCCAGAACTCTTCTGTGCACTCGCCTTGCGGAATCTCCATTTGAAAGCCAACAGAATAGCTTACCATTGCTTCTATTAGCTTGCTAATGGACATTGCCTGAGCAAAGATTTCAGCTTCTATTGGCTTTCTAATCGACATTGCCTGAGCAAAGATTTCAGCTTCTATTGGCTTTCTAATGGACATTGCCTGAGCAAAGATTTCAGCTTCTATTGGCTTTCTAATGGACATTGCCTGAGCAAAGATTTCAGCGTCTATTGGCTTGCAGATGGACATTGCCTGAGCAAAGATTTCAGCTTCTATTGGCTTTCTAATGGACATTGCCTGAGCAAAGATTTCAGCTTATATTGGCTTTCTAATGGACATTGCCTGAGCAAAGATTTCAGCTTCTATTGGCTTTCTAATGGACATTGCCTGAGCAAAGATTTCAGCTTCTATTGGCTTGCAGATGGACATTGCCTGAGCAAAGATTTCAGCTTCTATTGGGTTTCTAATGGACATTGCCTGAGCAAATATTTCAGCTTATATTGGCTTTCTAATGGACATTGCCTGAGCAAAGATTTCAGCTTCTATTGGCTTTCTAATGGACATTGCCTGAGCAAAGATTTCAGCTTCTATTGGCTTGCAGATGGACATTGCCTGAGCAAAGATTTCAGCTTCTATTGGATTTCTAATGGACATTGCCTGAGCAAAGATTTCAGCTTATATTGGCTTTCTAATGGACATTGCCTGAGCAAAGATTTCAGCTTATATTGGCTTTCTAATGAACATTGCCTGAGCAAAGATTTCAGCTTCTATTGGCTTTCTAATGGACATTCCCTGAGCAAAGATTTCAGCTTCTATTGGCTTTCTAATGGACATTGCCTGAGCAAAGATTTCAGCTTCTATTGGCTTTCTAATGAACATTGCCTGAGCAAAGATTCCAGCTTCTATTGGCTTTCTAATGAACATTGCCTGAGCAAAAATTTCAGCTTCTATTGGCTTGCTAATGAACATTCCCTGAGCAAAGATTTCAGCTTCTATTGGCTTGCTAATGGACATTCACTAAACAAAGATTTCAGCTTCTATTGGCTTGCAAATGGACATTCACTAAACAAACATTCCAGCTTCTATTGGCTTGCTAATGGACATTCCATGAGCAAAGATTTCAGCTTCTATTGGCTTGCGAATGGACATTCACTAAGCAAAGATTTTAGCTTCTATTGGCTTGCAAATGGACATTCACTAAACAAAGATTTCAGCTTCTATTGGCTTGCAAATGGACTTCCACTAAACAAAGATTTCAGCTTCTATTGGCTTGCGAATGGACATTCACTAAGCAAAGATTTCAGCTTCTATTGGCTTGCGAATGGACATTCACTAAGCAAAGATTTCAGCTTCTATTGGCTTGCGACTGGACATTCACTAAGCAAAGATTTTAGCTTCTATTGGCTTGCAAATGGACATTCACTAAACAAAGATTTCAGCTTCTATTGGCTTGCAAATGGACTTCCACTAAACAAAGATTTCAGCTTCTATTGGCTTGCGAATGGACATTCACTAAGCAAAGATTTCAGCTTCTATTGGCTTGCAAATGGACATTCACTAAACAAAGATTTCAGCTTCTATTAGCTTGCAAATGGACTTCCACTAAACAAAGATTTCAGCTTCTATTGGCTTGCGAATGGACATTCACTAAGCAAAGATTTCAGCTTCTATTGGCTTGCGAATGGACATTCACTAAGCAAAGATTTCAGCTTCTATTGGCTTGCGAATGGACATTCACTAAGCAAAGATTTCAGCTTCTATTGGCTTGCGAATGGACATTCACTAAGCAAAGATTTTAGCTTCTATTGGCTTGCGAATGGACATTCACTAAGCAAAGATTTCAGCTTCTATTGGCTTGCAAATGGACATTCACTAAGCAAAGATTTCAGCTTCTATTGGCTTTCTAATGGACATTCACTAAGCAAAGATTTCAGCTTCTATTGGCTTGTGAATGGACATTCACTAAGCAAAGATTTCAGCTTCTATTGGCTTGTGAATGGACATTCACTAAGCCAAGATTTCAGCTTCTATTGGCTTGCGAATGGACATTCACTAAGCAAAGATTTCAGCTTCTATTGGCTTGCGAATGGACATTCACTAAGCAAAGATTTCAGCTTCTATTGGCTTGCGAATGGACATTCACTAAGCAAAGATTTCAGCTTCTATTGGCTTGCGAATGGACATTCACTAAGCAAAGATTTCAGCTTCTATTGGCTTGCGAATGGACATTCACTAAGCAAAGATTTCAGCTTCTATTGGCTTGCGAATGGACATTCACTAAGCAAAGATTTCAGCTTCTATTGGCTTGCTAATGGACATTCACTAAGCAAAGATTTCAGCTTCTATTGGCTTTCTAATGGACATTCACTAAGCAAAGATTTCAGCTTCTATTGGCTTGCTAATGGACATTCACTAAGCAAAGATTTCAGCTTCTATTGGCTTTCTAATGGACATTCACTAAGCAAAGATTTCAGCTTCTAATGGCTTGCTAATGGACATTCACTAAGCAAAGATTTCAGCTTCTAATGGCTTGCTAATGGACATTCACTAAGCAAAGATTTCAGCTTCTATTGGCTTGCTAATGGACATTCACTAAGCAAAGATTTCAGCTTCTATTGGCTTGCTAATGGACATTCACTAAGCAAAGATTTCAGCTTCTAATGGCTTGCTAATGGACATTCACTAAGCAAAGATTTCAGCTTCTATTGGCTTGCTAATGGACATTCACTAAGCAAAGATTTCAGCTTCTATTGGCTTGCTAATGGACATTCACTAAGCAAAGATTTCAGCTTCTATTGGCTTGCTAATGGACATTCACTAAGCAAAGATTTCAGCTTCTATTGGCTTGCTAATGGACATTCACTAAGCAAAGATTTCAGCTTCTATTGGCTTGCTAATGGACATTCACTAAGCAAAGATTTCAGCTTCTATTGGCTTGCTAATGGACATTCACTAAGCAAAGATTTCAGCTTCTATTGGCTTGCTAATGGACATTCACTAAGCAAAGATTTCAGCTTCTATTGGCTTGCTAATGGACATTCACTAAGCAAAGATTTCAGCTTCTATTGGCTTGCTAATGGACATTCACTAAGCAAAGATTTCAGCTTCTATTGGCTTGCTAATGGACATTCACTAAGCAAAGATTTCAGCTTCTATTGGCTTGCTAATGGACATTCACTAAGCAAAGATTTCAGCTTCTATTGGCTTGCTAATGGACATTCACTAAGCAAAGATTTCAGCTTCTATTGGCTTGCTAATGGACATTCACTAAGCAAAGATTTCAGCTTCTATTGGCTTGCGAATGGACATTCACTAAGCAAAGATTTCAGCTTCTATTGGCTTGCTAATGGACATTCACTAAGCAAAGATTTCAGCTTCTATTGGCTTGCTAATGGACATTCACTAAGCAAAGATTTCAGCTTCTATTGGCTTTCTAATGGACATTCACTAAGCAAAGATTTCAGCTTCTATTGGCTTGCTAATGGACATTCACTAAGCAAAGATTTCAGCTTCTATTGGCTTTCTAATGGACATTCACTAAGCAAAGATTTCAGCTTCTATTGGCTTTCTAATGGACATTCACTAAGCAAAGATTTCAGCTTCTATTGGCTTTCTAATGGACATTCACTAAGCAAAGATTTCAGCTTCTATTGCAAATCTTGAACATTAAACCTTTAAACCCTAAATCAGCCAAAAAAGGATTCTGCAGTGGTTTTGAGAAATATTCATTTGCAGACCAAGAGAAAACGTTTTTAAAAGAAATTTATCACTGGAATGACCGGCTCGATAACTGGGACAGCCATTCTAGTGATAAACTTTAAAAAAATAGTCTTCTCTTAGTCTGCAAATGGACATTTTCCATGAGAAAATGAAATTTTCTTGAACAAATTTGAGGGTTAAAGCATCACTATCTATCTATTTCCTTGTCAAATATTTGATATATTAGGGCAGCCTGGTTCACAATAACATCCCAGGATATCTACAGCACAGAAATGTGCAAGTTCCAACAGATATGTTTCCAGATACAATCATAACATCCACTGATGAAATAAAGCCTGGCCAAATTGCTCAAGCCCAGCAACACTTAGGCTCACTGGGTCCCAAGATTCATGATTTTTGTTTATCAAAGAATTTGTTATAATCTCTAAAAGATATTCAGTGGTAGGTCCCCGCACACCCGCCCCCCCCCCCCCCCCAAACTCATGCACCCCATGGGCACAGGAAATACAATAGCTACGGTTTTGGCCCTAAATATGTTTAATTTTACTTCATTCTACGCTTTTATCTGCCTATGTCTGTAACACTTTAACCGTCAAACTTATTCAAGGAAATTTAAATTTTCTCATAGAAAATGTCAATTTTGAGACCAAGAAAAGAGTATTTTTGAAAATTTACCACTGGAATGACTGGCTTGGTTATCAAGCCAGTCATTCCAGTGGTAAATTTTCAAAAATAGTTTCCTCTTGATCTGCAAATGAAGATTTCCCAAGACCACTGCAGAAGATGTTTTTGGCTGACATGAGTGTTAAAGGATTAAACAATGCCAACTTAATAAACATTCTGTTCACATTTTGAAACTAATTTGACTGGAATGGTTGTAACAGATCCCAGTTAAACTAGTTTCAAAAATTTCAGCAGCTTAGCTGTATAATTACCATGAAACTGGGATTCTCGGAATGTAGGGTTCAAAGAGTTAAATTGGATCGAAACATGTATACAAAGTGGGCTGAGTTTAGCTATGGTAACCTCTAATACACACTTAATTTCCCTTTCCCTTTTAAACTTACAGGTGTTACAAATGATTTTGCTTACTCTTTCAAGACATTCTATTAACAGGACAAGAATTAAGTATTCATCAATGCTTTTCAATGACGTAACTCTGCTATTACAGTACTATGTCTAATGTCTTACACAGCCCAACACACACAGCATAACAACATCAACATTCCAGCTTCATGGTATTAAGGTTCCAGCAATTACATTGAACAGAAGCTTAGCATGAATATTTAAACACTGGCTGACAGATTCTGCAGACATCCACCTTAATACCACATCAATTCTATTGTTATTGGATAAGAAACAATCACGCAGTATTTAACCCCTACCAATCTGACATCAAAATTTAAAAATTTCAAATTAAATTTAAAAGATGAACTAACGTTCATTTTTCAACAAATTTGGTGGAAGATTGTGCTGTCGCAGACAGCAACATCATCCACCAAAATTGTTGAAAAATGTACACCAGTTTCTTTGCTATTGACAGAGTAAAAGATAGAATATTGACATCAGAGTGCTAGGGTTAATGAGGAATGACTGGAATGATGGTGATGTTATATCGTACACATGCCAGTAGTATCACGCTTAAGGTGAGTAATTAACACCTTACATAACCATTTAACCCCTACCAAAGAAACTGATGTACATTTTCCAACAATTTTGGTGGACGATGCTGCTGTCCTTCCACCAAACTTATTGAAAAATTAGCACCAGCTCATGTTATAATTTAATTTGAAAATTAAACATTTTGACATCAGCGTGCTAAGGATTAATGCCTGGTCCAGAAAAATTGAATTTTTGCTTTATGAATGTCCATTTTTACAGGCCAGATGACTTTTTTTGAAAATTTACCACTGGAATGACTGGCTCGGTTATCGATCCAGTCATTCCAGTGCTAAAATTTCAAAAATAGTCTTTTCTGGGGCTAAGATCACTGGCGAAGTCGTTTTTGCTTGATATGAGTGTTAAAGGGTTAAAAGCTAACAACTTCCTCAGGTCATTATAATCAAAATTTGTAAATATTGCATATATTTTTCTTAAGACTGTTATATTACTCCTCCACATACGACAGTTAATGTTAATGAATCTTTGATGATTATTGAAGCTTGACAATCAAAGCTGAATATTCCATACACACTCACTCATCCACTTATTTCATCATTATTATCAATCTTCTCATGGTCAATTGCGTAAATTGGGTCACGTTTACTTTGACATTTAGACTCCAAAATCCATTGTCTGCCTTTGGTATCGAAGACCAAGTTTTTTTCAAAATTTGGTGAAAATCATTCCAGTAGAAATTGAGTTATCACCTGGAAACATAGTTTTTATACAGAACACCTTGACCTTTGATCACAAAATCAATTAGATTCCTCAAGGCATCTTCTGGCCGAGTTTGATGAAGATAAGTGGATCACCATGATCTTGACCCCAAAGTCAATATACTTTTCATGGATCCCGAGGACAACATCCATGCCTAGAATAGTGAAGATGGCAATGGAGGGATGTGGTTTGTGACTCAAGTATCTGATGTCATAATCAAATACATCGCGTTATCTGACATCACAATCAAATTGCATAGGTCCATCCAGAAAAAGGCACAGGTCACTCACTACCCGTGTTAATTGTATATCTGTGTTGAATTTAGAATTTATTAAACATTACGTTGAATATTTTGAAACTAATTTGACTAGT
Source organism: Chaetoderma sp. LZ-2023a (assembly GCA_034401795.1). Lineage (NCBI taxonomy): Eukaryota > Metazoa > Mollusca > Caudofoveata > Chaetodermatida > Chaetodermatidae > Chaetoderma > Chaetoderma sp. LZ-2023a. Next base: position 39,254,768 of record CM067372.1, on the reverse strand, counting down.
ATAGGTTCACATATTCAACAGCTTACCTGTATAGTTACCTTGAAATTAAGATTCTGGAAATTCATGGTTCAGTGGTAAAATTAATTTTAAAATGCGCACTAAGTGGGCAGTACAATAGAGTTAGCATAGCCATAGAGTGCTCATGGCCCTCTCAAAAGCAGAATTTCAGAGTTCAGTATTTTCTCACCTGATCAATAGTATTGAAAATAAATAGTTTTTGTTACTGATTCTATTACATAATCGAATAAAGTGTCATTAATATAGCCACAGGTTTATTTCTGATAAAAAATATATAAACATGTGTCTGCTAAATTTCCGTCGAATTACCAAAAGAGAATTGAGTCCCTATTATATGCTGCTAATCATCTGCATCAGCCAGTCAGTGATACCCGGTAATTCACACTTGTGATTTATTGAACTCGCATCATCAGAGGTTGGGACAAAACGTCCCACAGTGATGATATGCGTATGAGCGCTCTATGGCTATATTAACTCTATGGGCAGAAATTAGCTAGAAATGGGTGGGACATGTAGCTAGAAATGGGTGGGACATGTAGCTAGAAATGGCTGGGGCATGTAGCTAGAAATGGCTCCTATTGTGTAATGATATCCAGTCTGCATTAGCGCATTATAATTTATAGTTAGGATGAACACGGGTATACTCCAAGCTGATTATGTCTATGATGGCTGGAGAGTAACAACTCTGGATATTACATAACATCAAACACACCCCTCAGCTGATCATGTTTTACAGGATTATGATAACTTTGCTGAGTGCTCTCTATTAAGATGAAAGCTTAACGAGGTGTCTTAACTGCCAGGTGAGTCAGTGTGAAGCTTAATAACGCATCAAATATCCGCATCTCCCTCAGATGTCAGGCTTCCTTCTCATAAGCACCTCCGTGCCAATGAATTAGCATTCTTTGTGAAACCACCACCAGTATCCTAACATCATGCTTGGAAAACATGGCTACCAAAGCGATTAGACAATTTCTTAGAACTCAACATCCAGTTGGTTAATTCGACGGTTAATTCGACACACACCTGGGTTTATTTGTCTCCCTGAAAAGTTATAAATTTGTCCAGATCCTTGCAAAGTCTTAGCTACCTTTGGTGGATGAGAGCATCCTGTGGCTGCTTTGAATGTGTTGCTGTATGCACTTGTGGAGTCCTTCAGAGCAGCAGGGTGCATGCTAAGTACACAGCTATAGCTCACACAACTAATGGGCACTGCACACCCTGCTATATGATTGAAAACTGATCATAAGCAGCTCTGATTATCTGCTAGATAGCTTCATTAACCCCCTCAAACTCAAGTGCCATTATGTTCAAGCTATTCGACAGAACATTTCTTACTAAATAACATGTTTCTGTTGTTGCTCTGAAAACAAACCAACTTATTTATGAGCTGCTCTGTACCATGATCAATTTTAGCTACTTCAATGTCAAAGCTTTATTTTCAGAATCGCTTTACCATTATTTTTATAATTCCAAATAATTCTGTCAATGGGAACATTAACTCTCTCACCCTTGAAATTCACACAGGAAAACTATTGAATATTGTGAAACCCATTGCTGCCATAGGCATAAACAGAATATTTCTAGTCATTTCTTGTTTGTAAGGATTGAAATTCAAGCACATTTAATGCTATATGATACTATATGAATGGTTAGAGCAATCATAGCACTCATGTTGACATAAGAAAATTGTATCGTATATATTTCTAAGTGGTCATTTTGAAGAAAATAAACATTTATACATACATTACAGCAGTGATCTATGGAAACTTGTAAAAGAAAAATCACAAATTTGACAGATAAATTGACTGACATATCAACTAATACTAGCTGCAAATCTGAGTTAACCCTTTAACACTCAAAACCAGCCAAAGACGCCATCTGTAGTCGTCATGAGAAATGTTCATTTGCAGAGCCAGTCATTTCAGTGGTAACTATTCAAAAATAGTCTCTGCAAATTGACATTTTCTGTTAAAATTGAAATTTTATTGAACAAATTTGAGGTTTAAAGGGGTACAAATTTGCCCTGGGGGATAAGTATTTATGAACAGCAGTTCTCAAAGATCAAATTCTGAAGATGCTTAGCTCTCTGACTGCTGCAAGCCCCCAGACAATAATTTCAATGAACAATAACTCTGGACCTGCTGAATACTTTGAAAACAATTTGACTGAAACTTTCTGACTAAAATGTACTCTGCAGAAATCAGCAGGCAGACGGTTAAAATCTTCCCTGACCATAATAAAATAATTACATCCAGATTAACATGACAATAATCATAAAAGCATTTTCACCCAGGTGGGAGAAATAATGCTAAATTAAACTGACCAATTAAAGCTCAGGAAATCACTATCAAACTGACCAGTAACATTGGCTAGTTAATTTGTCATTCCTGGCAACAGTAACATCTGTAGACACTTGTACTGCCCCTCCTCCGTTACATAACACTAATACCCACTGCTGGACCTAATAGTGGTCACTAATGCACCATAAAGCCCACAGTATCCCCCAAGCTAACTGATGGGCAAACACAATGATAGCTCTGAATAACCAATGTCCAGTGTTGTTGGTCACTTCATTCTGCTTACATACTCTCCAAATAACTACTTAATCCTGTGTCAAATAGGTATACTTCACACTAGAGGTGAAATCTGGATAATTATTTTGAAAACAGTTTGTCTGAAAGTCATTGCTGCTTAAATTCAGTTAAATTCTTTTCAAAATAATCAAGTTCAACATCAGGTTCTGCCTAAGCTTCTGAGAATTCAAAATGAAGGGGGATAATCTTAGACTTGATAATTTAAGGAATGAAGATACTTCAAACATTGCCTCCAGAAATGTCCAGAATAAATAGGTGCCATTAAAATACTGACCACTGTGTTCAGTTCTAATGGCCATTGTTCTGACCATGTTTGTTTCATTCCAAAGAATATCAGAAAATGATTATTCTGCAAACAGATTATTTAGGATTGGTCATTGTGAAAATAATTACATCACCAGCTGGTGGCCTGAGGACATAATCATGGCATGCACCAGTACAGCGGGCCTGTGTATCTAGTTAACAATTGAAATTCAACTGTTTCAATACAACTATAAGGAAAAGCAGTTGAATAATTTGACTCATTTGACTTGATGCTGTTGTTTCCACTTTATAGGCAACAACAGCTCACAGTAATATTAATTTTAAAATATTCAACAAAATATTTCTTAGATCATAAAGATTTATTTAATTATATTCTTGCTGTTTAAATGTTGTGCTAAAGTTTGATTAAAATCAGATCAGTTTCTGAGACAGATCTGGACAGAGAGATAGACAGACAGAAACAAATGCAATCCCCTCCTTCCTCCATACTGGTGATAGTAATCAAGCGTATAATTGATTGTCCACTCTTAAATTTATCTGGAATGTATTGCTGATTATGGTATTAAAGACAATTACCATAAGTTTGTTTATTTTTATATTCGAATTCCGTGAAAAAAGGATTCAGGTAATTCAAAATATCTGACAAATTACAAGCAGATTACCATGTCTGGAGCTTTCAGGAAGACAAGGATTTAACTGTCTCACTGCTACAAGCAATCCGACAAAAATTTAAATGAGCAAAAGCTCCTGATATGCTAAATACTTTGAAAACAATTTGACTGAAAGTTGTAGGTGGCTTAGCCACCAACAACTTTCAGTCAAATTGTTTTCAAAATATTTAGCAGGTCCACAGAATAATATGACTTATAATATGACATCATCTGCAAAAACCCAGCAGTTAGACAGTTAACCTTTTAACCCTCGAATTTATTCAAGAAAATTTCAATTTTCTCGTAGAAAATTTTCATTTGCAGACCAAGAGAATATTTTTGAAAATTTACCACTGTAATGACTGGCTCGGTTATCGCGCCAGGCATTCCAGTGGTAAATTATCAAAAATAGTCTTTTTGTAGTCTGCAAATGGACATTTCTCAAGACCACTTCAGAAGCCATTTTTGGCTGATATGAGTGTTAAATGGTTAATGATCAACCCGTTTCCAGTACAGCTTCTATTGAGCACTAACAATTTTCTTAAGCCATGTTTGTTTATCAATAGAAATGAAACCTCAATAGCAAATTCTGTAGGAATGTGTGAAGAACAGAAATACATGTCTCACATAAGGGGGCGTCTTCTAGAAACCCTCCATGTTTATGAACAGAAACCCATGGGAACAAAATCAGCGGACTTTTGCTGTACAGATTTATTATCATTACATAATTACAAGACCAATTAAATTCACATAAATAAACGAGACCATCAGACCACACATACATCTCCCTGCATACAATATATACAAAGATTGAGGCAGAAAAACAACAGGTGTTACCTCCCCTTAGAGGATTGGGACAGCCTTACAGCGATACGCTTCCAATTTCATTATTGACTGTTTAAAACCAACTATTGAGTTAATATCACTACATTTGAGCCGTTTGTTGATGATTAAAGTTAAATATCTTATATAAATTCATGACATTGAGATGTCAGAAAACACATGACACTGCCAAACCCACTTAGCTATCTCGGGCAAATTATTTGAATTATAATTGTTAAATACAACCACCTCAAGACAATAGCAGGATAGCTGCTGAATATATTGATAACCGTTGAAATTCCTGTCTTGATTTAAAGACAATTATCCAGGAAAGCTGTTGAACATTTTGAAACTAGTTTGACTGGAATATGCCAGCAACAGATTCCAGTTAAATGAGTTTCAACATATTCATTACTTCAAAAAGAATGTGTCATTTAGTGTCTGTGGAGGCTAAAGGGTCTATTTCATTGCTTTATTCAACCGTTTGATGGCCAAGTAAATCAAATTTTCTTTTGAGTCCATGTTTATTTGCACCCTAGAAGACCATTTTTTTGTAAATGTATATGTGCAATGACTGGCTCAGTCATTGGACCAGCCATTACATTGGTAAATTTTCAAAATAGTCATTTCTTGTTTTACAAATGTACATCTCTGAAGACCACTGCACATGACATCTCTGGTCAGCTGGACAGTGGTCAAGAAAAGACTGGTGACATGTCCCATGACATCTCATTCTGGCTAGCTGGACAGTGGTCAGAAAGACTGGTCCCATGTCCCATGACAGTAGCGTACCTAGAGCAGGTGTTAGGTTTTCACTCAGAAAGTACAGAGCAGCTCAGAAATAACTTAACATGTTTCCAAAACAAAGTAAAATGTACTGTTGAATATTTTGAACATAATTGCATTGGAAGACACTGCTGCCTAAAGCCGTGTTTCCATAATCCGATTGATTGCACCATTAGTTTTATGACCTGTTGGGTTCAGTACACGTTGTCATACAACAGATTGTACAATATATCTGGTCCTCACCTTTAGGCAGTCTTCCAATCCAATTATATTCAGTATATTCAATAAAACACTTCTTACATCATGTTGTACTTACTAACATGTTTCTTTTTTTCTTTGGAGACTTCTTCTGAGCTGTATTGTATGTATTCCTGAGAAGTGCAATCCCATGTCAAATTGAGATATTCAGATTAGGCACATGATCATGTGGGCTATGTAGATTGATACACTTAACTGTCAGGTGCTGACAAATCTTAGGGAAGGACAATCATTATTATCATGGTCAGAAACTCAATACCTAACAAGAACAACATATAGGTTACACATGTAGAAAATTTGCTGCAAATCTATCTATTATACCCGAGTTTGCTCTGGGAAGCAGATTTATTAACCCTTTAATGGTCAAGCCGGCTAAAAACGGCTTCTGCAGTCGTCTTGAGAAATGACCATGAGAAGACTATTTTTTTTAATTTACCACTGGAATGACTGGCGCGATAACCGAGCCAGTCATTCCAGTAGTAAATTTTAAAAAGTCTTCTCTCTACCTGCAGATTGGCATTCAATAAAGAAATATTTTGATTTCCTAGACCAAATTTGACCAGTAAAGGGTTAATGACTCCTTTCAAGACAGTTAAGCAGATAAGTACAGACAGACTTGGCAGAAACACAACCTGTAGTCAGATGGACATACGGACAAAGAGATGAACAAATTAGACAGACACAGGTCCTAATTTCTTTCCCCTGGTTCTGACATTGAGGAATCTGCTGTCTTAATGGCATAGAGACATGATAATTTAACCTGTAAGATGTATTTTATCAGATATTTTAAAACTGATATGATTTGGGGTGGTTGTTTATGTAGTAAATAGATACAATAAGTTTATAAAATATTTCTATAAAGCAAATTGGTAGAAGGGATATTCAGGAATATCCTTACATCTACATCATTAGACAACACACCTAAGCATATCTCTGGCCCATATGGATGACAATTCATTGACCTAAATACTAATAATAAGTAATAATAATATAATTCCAAGAGTGCCAAATTTAGGATGAATCTGTAGAGAGCCTCATCAGTTCCAGTACCATAATCATATGCATGATAGCACATGTATTGAATATCAGAAGCCTTGACAAATGTGTTGGACAATCTTCCAAGAATGTCTTTAATGACCGACATCAATGTCATATATTGCATGTACAAACAATTATTAACTCCAAAAAGAATAAGTAAATTTAATAAAAGAATCATGATAAAACTCGTCTAACACTTTGACGAGTACAAAACCTCGTACAATATGCTATTGTTATTGTGGCAGTATGTGTCAAATGAACAATTAACGCAACTCACTCATAAAACACGACGACTATATTTAAAATACGCTCAGGTTATCATCATTATAGCCGAGGATTCTCAAAAATATTTGATTGAAAGCCGTTGTCGCATAACGCAACAATAACATTCAGTCAAATCATTTCCAAATTTATCAGAAGGCTTTATATTTAAACTGTATAGAGATATATTTAGAAATTCAGAATGAAATACGCTATAATATGATTTTCATTTACTTCTATTGACAGATTCTGGACAATACATTTAGTAAATAGCTAATTACAGTGTTAATAATTCCCCATAATCACTCCGCTACCTTTCAGCAAACAAAGACACAATGGGCCCCTCGATAATTGTGGTAACGACATGAAATTACATAAACAGATATCAAATACATATTTTATTCTCGAATATTTGACACGATGAAATACGATGACGGGAAATTGTTTGGTGAATGATACATAGAATGAATGATAAGTCAGCTGTAGAGAAACTGGAAACATGTCATTTTGGCAATGATTACATAGTTCTTATTATTCGAGCGACAAAACGTCACAAAGCGTGTAAGTAATAGATAATGTCAATTATTTTTTACGATCATAAGCATAAGAAATATGATCTGTCACAAATGTTCTTGTAAACGATAACTCTGAGTTACGCTTTATCGGTGTACAAGCATCATAACAGTCAGACACAATCTGCTCAGGTAATCATAATCGTTTATTCTTATCCATTAAATAACGCATATTGTTCATCACTAATTATCATTGATGAAAGGTGTCATTTTCTTTTATTCGTACCCACGAGCGAATACCCAGAATCAGTGAGTAATCGGTCGGAACCGGTAGGCGCACTTCCAAACGTATTCATATGTAATTGCTTGTAATTTTCAAATTTTGTAATCACGCTCAAAAGCATATTTCCATTCAGAAGTGAACAATATGTTCTGGTTTAAACACATATCATCCAGCATTACACATAGGAAACCTAACAGTCACTATTCTCTAGCTTACATCCCACTCAGCACAGTCTTAATAACGGAAAGTTTTTAATGACTTCAGAAGCAGTCTTTCAGAAAAACTCTTTTTCAAATTATTTATCACATATTTATCATGCTCAATTCCCTTGGCACTAGGTGATTGGACATTAGAATGAATGTGAGTAAAACTATTCAGTTGTGAAACAGAACTATGTCAGACAAAGTTATGACTTCATGAGGCAATCAACTTGAGAATGTAATAGGCCTGGACATCTGTTGCATTACAATTGCCAGGAGATGTGCCAGAAATCATTAATAGTCCAGTCGAGCTACGATGTGACCCGTGTAAAATTGCAACAAAATTTTATCAAATGAATTTGTACCTACCACATGAATCAATCCTATTTAGCATTTAAAATTGAACAATATCTGCTAATGTAAAATACATAACTTTGGCTTTTGCTATCAACACTCATTTGTGTTACTCATATGATTGCTTTATAGCTCTCATGGAACATCAGTATTTCAACAATGAATGGGTTCTTAAAACTCATCTATTGTAATTCATCAGAAACAAGATTGTATATTGCAATTATTCTAAGGCTCCAAGCTTCTATCAAGCTCTGCTTTAGATGAGTTCAACTGAAAACTATGGGAAATCCTAGATGATCCACTAACAAAATTGAGCATTAAGTTATCTGTATATAATATCAGAACCAGTACCAACCGAGGGTTCTACAAAAAAATATTGGCTTAGCAGCAGCTATTTAAAAGAATTACTGATATTAAACAAATTGACCAATCAGATTTATGTATGTTAGTTCAGAAACCTAACACAGAATGATCCTTCCAGCAAAGTTCTTGTTCAAATCGAGCAAGCAAATTAAAAAGTAATTGTCCTCCAAAGAAATTACCATATTTCGCCTATTTGAAGCCTATGATCTAATAGAAGTCCATCCCCCTAACTTTGACCTTTGAGCACCAATGAATTTTTAGCAGTTTCAAAACGGCAAAACGCTGTATTAGACACCCACCACCTAACTCAGCAGTTTGGATTAGAAATGTTTTGTGAGGATAGCGTGTATAATAATAACAATCGTGTTTTACACCGATCTCTGCCCTGATATATTCTCAGCCCCCTAGAAATCAATAAAGGCCTCCGATTTTTAGATCGCGGCCACCTATTAGATTATTACTAGTAGTAGTAGGCCACATATGATCAAGATATAATAAAGTTTATTCATCACTTTTATTTGTCAAAATACACGTAAAACAGTCTTGGCGTGATAAATACCTTCCTTATAAAAATATTTTAAGACCAAATTCATGTACCAACCAAGCAGTCTCCTGTATTGCACATCAATTTTGTAATGTTGACCAACATGAAATGATCCAAAACGGAATCAAGATGTACAACAAAAATTGCTTGAAAGTCTGTGAATTACAACGAGATAGACCAAAAATTGCTTGAAAGTCTGTGAATTACAACGAGATAGACCAAAAATTGCTTGAAAGTCTGTGAATTACAACGAGATAGACCAAAAATTGCTTGAAAGTCTGTGAATTACAACGAGATAGACCAAAAATTGCTTGAAAGTCTGTGAATTACAACGAGATAGACCAAAAATTGCTTGAAAGTCTGTGAATTACAACGAGATAGACCAAAAATTGCTTGAAAGTCTGTGAATTACGAGATAGACCAAAAATTGCTTGAAAGTCTGTGAATTACAACGAGATAGACCAAAAATTGCTTGAAAGTCTGTGAATTACAACGAGATAGACCAAAAATTGCTTGAAAGTCTGTGAATTACAACGAGATAGACCAAAAATTGCTTGAAAGTCTGTGAATTACAACGAGATAGACCAAAAATTGCTTGAAAGTCTGTGAATTACAACGAGATAGACCAAAAATTGCTTGAAAGTCTGTGAATTACAACGAGATAGACCAAAAATTGCTTGAAAGTCTGTGAATTACAACGAGATAGACCAAAAATTGCTTGAAAGTCTGTGAATTACAACGAGATAGACCAAAAATTGCTTGAAAGTCTGTGAATTACAACGAGATAGACCAAAAATTGCTTGAAAGTCTGTGAATTACAACGAGATAGACCAAAAATTGCTTGAAAGTCTGTGAATTACAACGAGATAGACCAAAAATTGCTTGAAAGTCTGTGAATTACAACGAGATAGACCAAAAATTGCTTGAAAGTCTGTGAATTACAACGAGATAGACCAAAAATTGCTTGAAAGTCTGTGAATTACAACGAGATAGACCAAAAATTGCTTGAAAGTCTGTGAATTACAACGAGATAGACCAAAAATTGCTTGAAAGTCTGTGAATTACAACGAGATAGACCAAAAATTGCTTGAAAGTCTGTGAATTACAACGAGATAGACCGCTTCTTATGATGGCGAGCCGCTGGCTCTTTTGTTATTGAAGGCACTGTGTTTCTCTCGGGAGTTTGTTATCAAATGGGTTAGATCAGACCTAAAGTATAATACGTGATTACCATCGCACAATGATAATATATAACAATTTCCGAGTTCCGAGGCCAGGATATTTATATCCGAGTACTCGCTCTAAATAACGTTTTGCAATTGGAGGCGAATCACATGATACATATTTTTTTGCTACATTTTATGTAAAATTCTGTAATAAATGATCTTTATCAAGGAAACGCAATATTTATTTGATGTTTTTTCAGCTATATATTAAACATAGTCATAAGGCTTTGTACCGGGAAATTGAGTTCATTTTTTGTTGCATCAATTTTAACTTTTTAGAGAATGGATTTCAACTTTTTCTTGAAAACTACCTAATATAAGCCCACCCCATTTCTCAGAGATGTTGGTTTGGGAATTGAACACCTCTTGTCCTAATACAAGCCGAGACTTCCAGTAGGCGAAATACTGTAATGGAAATTTAGCAAAATTCAAGCTTCAAAACTTCAAAATAGAAATTAGTCATGCCTTTACTGTTGCTTAACATGACCAATTTTTTAATCTTGACAATCATAGTCCATGCCAGGAGATTGTAGGCAGAATACCTGGATATGGCCTGTTACACAAACTCAGTAAAATATATTAATAAATAACCCTCTACACTTTATCACAGCTACAACAATTTCTCAGGATACGTGTTGTGTAGTGTTTGGCTTGACTCAGAAATGGACTATACATCATTCAGTGTATCCAATAGAGGGATCTATATCTAACTATGTCCCGCCCAAAATACTTATCTGCCATGGTCACACCTTTAGGACAGTGCAAAGTCCTTGCGTCTTCATACAGTGGGTGGAACTAGCAGATATATTCCATGAACAAGTTTCTCATATCATCTGTGTGTAGTAGTCTCATATGGTACACAAGATTCTCAGTGTCATCAGCTAATACTGTCACAGACTGGTTATTTACAGATGAAAGTTCTATGGCCGATGATACTATCAATGTTCCAGCATCAGCTACTGCTTGGTGTACTTTATGATTTTCAGCTGCAAGGTACCGTGTAGGTAAGGATATGAATTGACTCTTAATTTCTTCATTTGTGACATTCTGGCTTGCATGAACCACAGCAGACTCGTTGATCTTTACATATGCAGCTGACTTTCCTGATCTCTGTTAATGCTCATGCTCATGGTCAGTTGACGGCCCATTACTAAAGCCATCAAAGACAATAACAGTTTGACCATATCGTGGTTCTACATACCTAACATATTGATTAAGAACATCCTAATAGTTTCCTTTTGTCTTCCACTTAACTAGCCGAGTAATACGCCTCCATCTAGTACTTAGCTACGGCTGGAATTGGCAGTTCAGCAACATCTTGAATGACAGCCTCAGCTAAAGCTGCCTTATTTGGTTTGCACATACAGTAATCCTTAAAGAGAGATGTTGGATAGGGCATTAGTTCATATGCAAAGTAGGGCGTCATATTTTCTGATCTTTCTACAGGTGCTATAAGTCTAGAAAACAGATTGATTGTGTCACGATGAACTACATGTTAACAAACCGTGATGCCTTTTTGCAGAGTAACTAGCGTCTTTACTTAATCAGCTTTTTATAGCGAAACATCAGGAACTTTGATGTTATCAATTTTCTTTTGTATTTTGGATCCAACCTCTTCAGCTTGGTTGCAGTTGATTCCATTATGATCACCAGCAGTTAGGTCAGATGCTAGGAATCGCAACCTTTCTTCATCTATGTCAAATGGTTCATAGATATCAAACCAGTCAATAACAATGAGAAACTTTTGGAAGTCATGGTTAACTCTTGATTTTCCCAGCTCAACACGTTGCATGCTTGTTATGTGTTGAAGTTTAATCAGAAGTCATAGCATCGTGAACACTGGCACACATATGCATGCTGTTGACCCAGGTGAGATGAACAGACTCTGTAATTCCTCGTCCTCGTGTCAAGCCTCCTCGATTTTCTATTCTCCGCATCGTTACCCACTCAATAACAAGATCTGTCCAGAGTCCAACCCAATATCTGTCAGATCTGCGTACTGTGTGATATCATTGAATCATGAATTTATCATATAACCATGGGTAGATATTCGGCATTTGAAGCATGAGTTGAAGATACAGACGCATGGACTTTGCATAATTGTTATGGCCAATCGCTGCGAACAAGTTTGCCGACTGTAATAAGATATAAATAAGATCTTTGCTGACATAAAAGTTGACTGACAAGATCTGTGATAGACGACTTCAGCAGCAACGAAGTTGAAACACTGTTGCCGTCTTCCCTCAACTTCATGATCCCATGCATCATCCTTTTGTTTACACACGTCAAGTATCTGGTCACGAAATGGCACAAATGGACACTACGACAAGGATGGCGCAGATCTAGTTTTGTTGACTTTCTACAAAAGAAATAGTCCTCTTTCCAGTTGAAAAAGGGCGAATTAGATCGCAGTTTTATTTGTTTTGGAACAGGTTGACCATTAACTGAGTCAGTGTTCATTTTTTTCCCATTTGGGATCAGTATAGTTCCTTCTACATGCTTGGTGCACGAACTCTTTGAAGTCATGTTTCTCAAATAAGGACTCAAGATCACATTCTAATTTGGTATCACCTCTTAGTTTACTGTAATGGATCAAAGTGTTTATGCCCTTTTTGGTAACTGTTACTTTTTTATCAGCATTGTCCTAATTTTTAAATGTTTCCATGCAAATAATACAAGTCTTCATCGCATTGGCAATCTGATCCTGCGCAAACACTTTTATTGGACATCATTGTGTCAGTTTCCGAGGGTTACATATGGATGCTGGTATGGCCTAAACAACTACTTAAAGGTGCATACCCATTACAGGGTAATTTCGGGAGATAAAATTGTTGAATTTGTACACCTTTAGAGGCTTAAATTGCATGCCAAGATGTAATGAAACGAAATAAATCTTAGCATATGATTTCATCAATTGAAGGCCAATAAGGCCTATTTTTGATCTAAATTACCACGATTTGGAATGCTCATTCATTTCAGTCCGTAAAATCTAATACAATATTCTAGTTGTTAATTTGAATTAGGGACTCACTAATGCAATTTCACAAAATAAAACATTATATTAATTTATATTGACTGAAATCATCATATGTAGAGATTTATTTCATTTCATTATCACCTAGGCACACTATTTAAGCTTCTAGAAGTATGCAATTTTAACAATTTTATTTTCCGCATTCTGTTGTGAATATGTACCTTTAATAGTCCAATACGTCCTACGAATTGTATGTCTTTAGCATTTAATAAACATTCTCTTGAATATTTTAAAACTAATTTGAATTGGCGCTGTTGTTGCCGTAGGCAGCAACAACACCTAGTCAAATTAGTTTCAAAATATTTAACAACTTACCCGCATAGTTTTCTGGAAATTGATAGTCAGGTAGTTCCTCCTTCCCCTCACCATTCTGTCTCTCCCTGCCTCCGTCTCCCGCCCTACCCCCGTCGACCCTCCTCTCCCCCTCCCCTCCCACTCCCTCTGTTGCTAACACACTACCAGGATTGATCTTGCTCTGTTAGCAGAGGATCACAAAATCGTATTTTATCCTCGGGATCCAGAAACACTCGATCACTATGCCACTGCATCCCATCACTCCTGCCCCACACCCCTCATCAGATGCACTGCTCATAATATGAAAGTACCGGTAGTAAATTCATGAATTATTTATTAGTCACATGACGTGTCGCTGATTTAGAAGCAAATTCCCTCGCCACACCCCACCCCACACCCATCCAAACAGCATTCTACCTCTGCTAAATCATTAAATTAATGCAATTACCAAGGGAAATAAACACGTTTTGTTGACGAGCTAGGTTAAATGTTCACAGAGTAAGGTATATCATGTCGGCATAATAGATGTAGCGATCATATCGCAAGGTATCGGCATTACAAGTCACACGTGATCACGGAAACATATTACACATGTATATAGTTCGTAAATGCGCAGTTTTGGAGAATAATTGGCTGCCCCAATTAATGTGTCACGTACTCAAAGCAATTGCTGGTATGTAAATAATGGACAGGAAATAGCATACGCCATAATATTTCAGAAACATATTGATAAAACTTCTTGTGCAGAGACCCCTCAGTGTGTATGGTACAGCGCAAATATTAGAAAAATCTGGTGTGCACTCATAACTATTTTGTAAGATTTACCCAAAAGGGATTTTTGCAGATTTTGGATATGATATAGAGCAAAAATTCCAGCTTCGAAGGACACCAAAACTAGCTTGATAATTCTATTGCACTACTCTTTCAGTTTTTGTCTCTCAGTTGGAGAATATGGCTATACTATCTGCTGCTTATTTTTGGCAGCTTGTTTCCCACTAATCCAAAGTGTGCAGTGGCTCACTGGTGTAGCAACTTGTATCTTCTGTAATAGATTTACCAGTACTGTGCATTGTGTTCCTGTTTATTGTGGCTGAAAGTTTCAGTATTATTGATTAACACCACATACTTAGCCTTGTAGCACCCTATCCTGATAGCTTGTTGAGATTAATCTGATTAAATTGTTCCATTTGGAAATTGGATGAAGGTCCCATCACATCTCTATTCTTGACTGCCACATCTGAGCATGTTTGTGGTTAGATGTGGGCAAGTTCTTGATGCATATGATCCCCAATACATGTCAGATTGCTGCTTGCATCACATGGTGCCCACAGAGGAAGAGCACAATCCCTGCTTTACTGATGTGCAGCTCCTTTGACATTGCTGTACATTGCCTTCTAGTCATTTTGAAAACTGTAGATCTGTGGATCACGGATTCCTCCAGCCAAAAACTCTGCTTGCACGACATAACCTGCGTATCACTGTAGTTGCACAACATTAACAGCTGTGCAGGTCCTAACGCAGTCCTAAATAGGTTTGATTCCTGTCACCACAGACACCTTTGTACTATAACCCAACACTGTTGCCTGAACAGTACAATCTCCAACGATGCATTACAATCCTACTGTCCGTATAGGTGGCCCAACAAAGATGATCTATGTTTGAGGATGTTCCGCGAATGCCACAATACACCCCTGTAAAGGACTATAACCCAACATCGCTGGCCAGACAGTATTATACACTATGTGCAACACAGGCCCACTGTCAGCAAAAGTGGCCCACAAAGATGGTCTATATTTGGCCATGATCTGTGCATACCACAGAACCCCTCTGCACAGAACGCATTGGAATTGGCTGTACCCAATGCCAACATCTACAAAGCTTGTAGAGGATGCTACCACACAAATCTGCTAACTGTGCTACGTACTGATCTAAAAGAAGGTACACTGATGTCGTGGATCCACCATGATAGGATGCACAAGTTTAGCAGCATCTCTTACTTTTCAACTGTATTTGACTAGACTGCTTCTCTGGTCGATGCTGGAACATTGGAATCATCCCATCTCGCTGCAACATCCAATCCTGAGTGTCATGGATTTATTTGCTCACGAGGATTGAGGACTGGACAGTATATTTTGATGTTAAAAGCTGATAATCTATGTTCATTTCCATCAAGAAGCCATTAACGTTTCACATCACACTGATCAACATTGAATTAAACAGGTTATATATTATCTGAAATGATAACAGTATCAGGCCTGCAGGGTAATTACAATGTGTAGATAGTGTACCGAGTGTATGGATTCTACAACTCATATTTCAGATGAACATGCAGAGAGTGAAAAAAACCCAACTTGATGTAAATTTACTAATAATTCACTGATCTAATATTTAAGCTTTGACACATTAATGAGCAATCAGGTTTGAAACTGTTTCTGTACAGAGACTGATTCTCTGGACAAATCCTGATCATTAACCTTTTAATGGTCAAATTTAGTCAAGAAAATTTAAATATCTTCCTATTGAATGTCCATTTACAGGCTAAGAGAATACAATCTTTGAAAACTTATCGCTGGAATGACTGGCTCGGTTATCGAGCCAGTTATTTCAGTGGTAAATTTTCAAAGACTTATTTGCCCACAAATGGGCATTCTACAAGACCATCAGAGAGTCCGTTTTTGGCCGGCTTGAGCATGAGGAGGGTTAAGTGCGCAAAGGAATATATATTCTTTGTAACATGGGTGGTCAAATCTCATAATGCGGGAACCACCTTAATTTTATGATACGCTCTGTATATTATAATCATTTTCTCTGCCTACAATTAATGCACATCCAATTTGTGCACACATAGCTAGCTATGCTATATTACGCAGTGTCAGAGCTATACTATATTACACAACTTACTCCTCGGCATACAATTACATAGTCACCTAGACAAAACATGCAATCAATACCACAACAACCTTATCAGATATAGAGCTAGAGATGAATTTCAGAAAATATACTTAAACTTGTTAGATAATACTTTATTTTGACAGAAACCTATAATTTTCTCACATGTACATGTATATGTCTGATGTCCTGATAATAATCTGCAGTGAAGTTAAATAAAGTGCAACCTGTCCAGATAATTAATCAATAACAGGGTCAGCTTCTACTGGTTATTTTAAAAATCACTTCCACTGAAATTCATTGTTTCGAATTTCTATGAAGAAATAGATTTTGGACTATTCATGAAATGTCCTTAAGGTTAGTCCACCTGGAATCTTGTGTCTGGAAATTCAGAGTGAATTTGGTTAAACATCGATCTACACCTGAGTTGAAATCTCTTGTACTATTGCAAACACAATCTGCTGGATTATAGGGTACTTTATACACACAGTAAATGATAAGCAATTGATGATGAATGTTTATGTTTTGAAAATGATGTTGCTGATTGCCATTCTCACACAAAACCATATTTAAAACTCAAATGGTCAACAAAAGTAACATTTGCTTCCTGCCATTTGCAGGCAGAGATGCTTATTCTTGAAAATGTACCACTTGAGTAACTGTCTTGAGCCAGCCATATCAATGGTCAATTTAAACATTATTTTTCTCTGATGTACGGAACAGTATATGGTCATTTCTCAAGATGAGTCTTGAGCACTAAATAGTTCAGATCTGTTTGTGTGTGTATGCGTGCTTGTGCGTGTGTGCGTGAGCGCATGCATGCATTTGTGTGTGTGTAAATATGCATGCTATAATAATATTTATATGACAGTTCATATGTTGGGCTTAAATCACCTCCTTCCTGAGACCTTGTGATTTGATATATGGCGGAGTTTATTCAAATATCTGACCAGTCAGTACAATAATTTCTGTGTACTTTAGCAATGGCCATATATATATATATATATATATATATATATATATATATATATATATATATATATATATATATATATATATAGTTTCTTTAACCCATTGAAACTCAAAACTCTCCAAAAGATGCTTCTGCAGTGCTTGTGGGAAATGTCCATTTGCAGACCAAGAGAAGATAAATTTTGAAAATTTATGCCCTGGAATTACTGGCTCGATAACCGAGCCAGTCAATTCCAGTGGTTAATTTTGAAAAATAATATTTTTTGACCTGCAAATGGACATTCAATGAGCAAATATTTTTTCTTTCTTGACCAAATTTAGTCATCTGTTAGCATTTTCTACCGGAAACTAGAAATCTTCTTGAGGTAATTTGAGGATTAAAGTGTTAAGCGCAATGCTGAAACATTCAAAGGAAACATCTAACAGTTTATTTGCTCCTGAAATAAAATGGTTTGCCATTAAACCTTTTAGGCCTCAAATTTACTCAAGAAAATCTCAATTTTCTCATAAAAATGTCCATTTGCCAAGAGAAGACTATTTTTGAAAATTTACCACTGGAATGACTGATTCAGTTATCGAGCCAGTCAATCCAGTGATAAATTTTCAAAAATAGTCTTCTCTTGGTCCGCAAATGGACATTTCCCAAGACCACTGCAGAAGTCATTTTCAGCTGACATCAGGGTTAAAGTGCTAATGGAAGAGCGCTAGACAGGTAATAATTTTGAAAGCGTCTTGTTCTGAAAAGCTTGTTGTATTTTAAAAAGCAGCAGCTGGTACAGCACTATGTTTACAAAGTAAAAGCCATATTTAGCAAATAGAATGAAGCTGCATGATTGATAATTCACCTACAAAGAGTTTAAATTTGTTTCTATATCCAATAAATCAATGTATGTTATATTCACAGAGTTTATGAGCACACATCTTGCCGCAACCTGACACTCATTATACCCGGTAATAGTGATTTACCTGTTGCTTAATAATACCAAGTAACATCTTGACAATAGACGAGCAATTACAGACTATTAAGACAAGCAATGAAATGGAGGGGTACTTCTATTCATAATCCACACGTCCACATAAACCTGATCCACGCGATCATGTTACTGAAATCACGAGGAATAGCAAACTCAAAATAAACATATTATTAACAATTTTTATCGTCAATCCCACCAAGAAACTGTTTCTCCGGCATTGAATATAAATTATGATAAATATTTGAAAAAATAACTGTATGCCGCTGGCAGCGATGACTTTCAGTCAAGATGTTTTCAAAATATTCTGTCCAATGTCAGATACGGAGTGCATAGTAAACATGATCTATGAGTTGAACAGAATGAAATGTGTTAGAAATAAGTGCATTATTGGGAAGGTATGCTCAACAATAGACAGGTCATCTTAGCGGAAAACACAATAACAATTACATGCAACATGATCGTGTTTCTCAAACAGACAATTTTAACTCGATATTATCATCATTATAATTAAACTTGTTCATAAATTTGGTCAAATTTTGGACAAAATCCAAAAGTAGTCCGAAAACTGATCGGAAGTGGATTAAATAATCAGTGATTTTTTTTTTTCGGGGAAAAACTTCGAAGTATATGTTTAACGGTCTAACTGCTGCAAGTTACCAAATATGAAATTCAATGGCCAATAACTATCGAAATGCTGAATATTTTGAAAGCAGTTTGACTGAAAGTCAAATTGTTTTCAAAATATTCAGCATATCCATAGTTAAATCCCATGGAAAATGTAGTCTGCAGAAATTCAGCAGGAAGACAGTTAAATAGAAATATAACCCATACATCTGTAATGCTTCTTAGTCTTGACAGACCCAGGCATAGAGAACAAACATAAAATGGGCAAATCCGCCAAAACCCGCCTGACTGCGCTGCTCATGAGGAATGTCCATTTTCATACCAAGAAGACATTTTTGAAAACATACCACTGAAATGACTGGCTCGATAACTGACCGAGTCATTGCAGTGGTAAATTTTAAAAAATAGTCCTCTCTTGGCCTGCAAATGGGCATTCGATAAGCAAATATTTAGATTTTCTTGACCAACTTTTCTTCTAGTTTCTGTGACATATTATATGGAATATGTAAACAAGCTTTCTGAAGCCATCGCCACAACTCAGAAATAACTTATATTATTTCCAAACACTACAGTTTTTAACACATTGTAATAAATGTTCTGTTGAATGACTTAATTTGTTTGGAAGCCGCCGCCAATGAAATTAAGTCCAAAATACTCAACAGAACATCAATAATTTGTTTTGGAAACATGTTTCTGTCTGAGCTGTACTGTAACACAGGTCATAATTACCCGTGTTACTTACAGGATTCTGTCATGGTCATAAGAAGTCTTGATTTGCAGACCATAGAGATCAATATTTTTTTTAATTCCACAAGAATGGCTGACTCGAGAACACCACCAGTCATTCCAGTGGTAAATGTTCAAATATAGTCTTCTCATAAGTTGTAAATGAACACTGAGCACAACCCTTTCTTGAGAAATCTCATTTTTTACCATTCACACTTCACCGATAAATCCACGAATAAAGATTGGTTTTAATGATATTAAACTTATTCTGTTAAATATTTTGAAATTAATTTGACTGGAAGCGGAAGCAACGCCTTCCAGTCAGATTAATTTCAAAATATTCAACAGTTTTCCTTTACGGTTGCCTTAAAAATGGAATATTGGGAATTCCTCAGTGAAAGGATGATTAAATGCAGCTCTAAAATCATGCTATACTAGCATACCTATCCAGGAGTTTGTGGAGTCATGGTCAACATATTGCAGATTAGCGAAATTCAACGGAAGCTGTACATGTTCTTCACAAACCACAAATCTGAAATTGAAAATGAGATTCGACAATTTGAATGAAAGTCGAACAAGGTTAATTTCTTTTAATTAATTGTCGAAAGACATAGCCAATCATACTGCGTTAATGTCTCATCACCATATCTATCAATATGGATGCGACATTTGACTTCATATTTTTGGTTTACATGCTCAAACTCCGTCAAATTTGACTGGTGGAATTCAATTTATTTCACCATAAAAATGCCTCAAGCCAAACTAAACCTTTAATTTCAGATTGTGGGTTTCAAGATAGTGACAATTTACGTAACACTTAGCGTATCATGATCAGCTCTGTTTGTCTATCTGTCTCTGCCTGTCTCTCTCACCGAGATGTATCTAAGACCTCTGATCCAATTTAGATCAAATTTTAATACAACAAATGAGTTTACATTGCAAAAGGATTTCCAGACGTCGGCCATATCTGGAATTTGGATCAGATGAAATTCTGGATCTGTGGATATCTCTGAAACTACTGGTCCGATTTGGCTTAAACCTTAGCACAAGAAAGGCTGTGATCCGACACTAAGATCCCACAACTTTGGCCATGATCCATACAAATCCAGAAAACCCAAACTTTCTTACAATGTGACAAAAACGGGAGAGTGATGGTCTCCAATTTCTGATTTCTCTGGTATAAACTATAAACCAGACTTTTAGAAATACTCTGTCAAACAGAGATGGTTTAGAAAGCTGCCCGTGGCCTCAAATTCAAAATAACCAGCATATCTCCTACACACCTTGTGAAAACATCTAACCCTATAAATTTTAGTGCCACAATTTCAAAACAACTTTACAGGAAATTGAACATTGAGAATTTTGAAACCAATTTTACTTGAATTTGTTGCTCCTATAGGCAGCAAAATCTCTCATTCAAATTAGTTTCAAAATATTCATTATGGCAACACCAGCTCCCAGACATAAGTTTCAAAATCTTCAACAGCATATCCTGTACAACATATGATTTGCCGTTTCTAGTTTGCGAGTGTTAAATAATGGACCTTTCCGGTTTTAGCTATGCCCCGCCCATCTCTAGCTAAGCTCCACCCACACCTCGCTCGTGTTGGGATCGATTGATCTCTAACACCCTGACTATCAATTTCCAAAAAACTACACATTTAAACTGTTGAATATTTTGAAACCGATTTGACTGGGTGCTGTTGCTGCCTAAGGCAGCAACAGCGCCCAGTCAAATTAGTTTCAAAATATTCAACATCATATTTATTAAATAGCAAAGAATTACCAAGACATACAATTCATATGTGTCAGAGTAATTGAGATTTGGTGACGGACTATATGGAACCCTTTGTGACGTAATGATAGTGAAGTCATCATACACAAGCTGAGCTGATTA
This sequence comes from Chaetoderma sp. LZ-2023a, assembly GCA_034401795.1. Taxonomy (NCBI): domain Eukaryota; kingdom Metazoa; phylum Mollusca; class Caudofoveata; order Chaetodermatida; family Chaetodermatidae; genus Chaetoderma; species Chaetoderma sp. LZ-2023a. Next base: position 39,233,182 of record CM067372.1, on the reverse strand, counting down.
TGACGTCGTACGAGGTCAGATGATAGATGGATAACCTGGAAAGGTGAATTATAATACATTTGTCTCATCAAGGATCTCCAACAGCGGGCTAAACAAAGACTATACACAGAGCCAGTCGTTCCAATGGTAAGTTTTCAAAATTATGCTTCTTTACTCCTGCAAATGAGCATTTCTAAAATTTGCTGTAAAAGAAAAAGCAAAAAGCAAAAAGAAAAGATGGATGTATGGTTTGGCAATTTGGCCATTTATGGATGGCTTTAGGTCTGTTTGTTGGACTACTGAATAAAAACAGTTTTTCTGGTGTAGGAATCTAAACTCCGGTTCTCATCCTTCGTAACAAAACACACGCATATGCTACACTAGGTGAATGATGGCCAGTGATATTGATGATGAACCACAAAGGGAATTAATTACCATATAATGGCATCAAATCATCTAATTTTTCTACTTACCAGAAATTGCGCATAACTTTGCCAGGAATCGTTTTATAAGTGCGTAGAATTTACCAGACAAAGAAATTAGACGCAGATTCGACAACAATTCTATAGCAGACAGAGCAAATGCAGAATCTTGGAGAATAGAAATAAAATCCTCTACATAAAGTGATCTGACAAGATGCCAAGGCTGGATGAATACTCCCGAATATCAGTAAAACACATAAAATACAGCTCTTTATGTGGGAAGCCCTTGCCTGAGAGAGCTTGCTAAAATAACGAAGAAAGGATGAAGAATGTTACATAATGATGAGAGAGGCAGACAATTTTAATGAATAAAGAAAATGCTTAATACTTAACATATTATAAACATAAACAACAGGTAATATAAGTGAAAGATGAGCCTTCAAACATACACACAACAGAAACTACACTTTATTATGATTACAATAAGAAAGGATGCTTGCACTCTACCCAGGATTATCTCCCCATAGTCTGATTTTTTAATCTGGTAACCTTCACACACCACAGGGTTAGGGTACAAACAACAAATTCTCTCTGATGTACGGAAATCTATCAAATATTTTAAGGTAATTTTACTGCGACCTGTTTCTAGCCATGGCAGCTACAGGTTCCAGTTCAATTAGTTTCAAAATATTCAACAGCTTCCCTCCATACGTTTCTTCAAACTTAGATACTGGAATTTGGATGGTTAAACGCGAAAAAAGCTCATCAACCGAGGTTTGATCACCTCACATGCAATGCATAGTAATACAATTTTAGCCCAGCTCTTACATGATAGGGATCCACACTTCAAATGGTGTAGGGGAGGGGAGGGGGGGGGGCCAGGAGGGGGAGGGGGCGGAGAGGGGAGAGTGGATATTTCGATCAAGTTGAATACTGTTCCAAGCCTATAATCCAGCTATCAGCATATTAATCAATACAACTATAGAGGAAAGCTGATGAACATTTAGAAACTAAATTATCTGGAACCATTAGTACCATCAGTGAAATTGATTTCAAAATATTCAAAAAATATTCTGTACATTGTAAGACATTTATCTTTTACTATTCTATATCACTTAATGGGCCAGACGCAGCTTTGATTAAACAATATATTAAGCTGTTAATTCAATGGGGTGGCAAGGCAGAGACCACTTAAAGCCGATAATTCAAAGGTTTGGGGTAGGCAGAGAACATAGGCTGTTAGTTAATAGGATTTGGTGGGGGTATGGTGATATAAGCAGGATTTCAAATTAAATGTTAACCTTTCAAGCATAACTGAATCCCTCCTTACCGGTACTCATCAATTCTTTCCTGTCTGCTGTGCATGCACTTCATAGATTCAATGCCTTTCTTATATACAGGTCTTGAAATGACCTTTCTTATATACAGGTCTTGAAATGACCTTTCTTATATACAGGTCTTGAAATGACCTTTCTTATATACAGGTCTTGAAATGACCTTTCTTATATACAGGTCTTGAAATGACCTTTCTTATAATAAGGTCTTGACATGACCTTTCTTATAATCAGGTCTTGAAATGGCCTTTCTTTATAAAGGTCTTGAAATGACCTTTCTTATATACAGGTCTTGAAATGACCTTTCTTATATACAGGTCTTGAAATGACCTTTCTTATATACAGGGCTTGAAATGACCATTCTTATATACAGGGCTTGAAATGGCGATGTTAAGGTTTCAGACAACTCTTTCATGGCAAAGCCAGTCAAAACCAGTCTTGAGCAATGCCAATTTACAGGACAAGATTACTTTTGAAAATTTGTCACTGTAATTACTAGCTTTGTTATCGAACCAGTCATTCCAGCGTTAAATTTTCAGAAATAGCCGTCTCTTGGTCTGAAAATTAGCATTCAATAAGCAAATGATTTAAAAACAAAATTTGGTCATTAACCCTGTAACATTCATATCATCCAAAAACGGTCTCTGCAGTAGTCTTGACAAATCTGCATTTGCAGACCAAGAGTAGAAAATCTTTCAAAATTAGAAAATTTACAATTGGAATGACTGGGCCAGTCATAACCGAGCCAGTCATTGGAGTAGTAAATATTTTAAAATATTCTCCTGGTCTGCAAATTAACATTTTCTTTCAGAAAATTGAAACTTTCTTGAAGAAATTTAAGGCTTAAAGGGTTAAATGGTTAAGATCAGACACTTATTTTAGGCCATGATCAGAAAGCACATTTCCTGGACAAGATTCTTACTGTAACTGAATAGTGAAAACATGCCAAAATACTCAGCCATGTAGCCGAAATAAAGAGTTCCTGCAGGAGTGATTTAGATAAAGGTCATACTCCCAAGAAGCTGCTATCTGAATAACAAATTCCAACGGATATAAGGACAAGTGGAAAGCTTTCTTTCGCCCACGATATTGGACTGCGATAGAAGATTGTTAAGAATCCGAATCAACTATCTTGTCTCATTCTGGTAAATCAGTATTATGAGGCAATAAGCAGTCTGGCGAATATGTGCCAAAACTTAGAGGTCAATTGTGTAATATGTACAATAGCTGTAGTTTGCGTTATAAATAACATTTATGAGTTTATGATGCAATGTGTATTTAGTACCCGCTTTAGAAATAATGATGACCTGTCTGAGACATCCAGCCTCCCTCCCTCCCTCGCTCCCCGTCTCTCCATTCCCAGGATGTATTTTAAGTTTGGATTTGCCTGTATGAATGTCAGTTAAGAATGCCATAATGAGGACAGGCTTACTCAGTTACTGGTTAAGTTGACCCAAAATGGCTTCTGTAGTGCCCTCGAGGTATGTCAATTGGCAGAGTTATCGAGCTGGCCATTCCATTAGAAAGATTCTCAAATGTATTATTGTCTTATCCTGTAAATGGACATTCATTAAGACAGGAATGTTCTTTTTCTTGACTATTAAAGGGTTTACATTCTACATATTACTCTACATTATGTTTAAGCCAGGCTACACAGTATTTAACTGACCGCATGCCAATTTCTGCAGACTACATTTTCCATCGTGTTTAACCCTGGACATGCGGAATATTTTGAAAGTAATTTGACTGAACGTTGTTTGTGGCTAAGCCACCAACAACTCTCAGTCAAATTGTTTTCAAAATATTAAGTAGGTCCAGAGTTATTGACCATTGAAATTATTGTCTGGTGGCTTGCAGCAAGCAGACAGTTAGCATATCAATGGTAAAATTTGCTCAAGAAAATTTAAACTTTCACATAGAAAATGAACATTTTCCGATCAAGAACAGATTTTTTTTTAATAACACTGGAATTACTATTATTTGGAGCAGAATCTGAGAGTTGAATAATCAATGATACTCACCACACTTCCAAGTTAAGCAGCTAGAGCTTAGGCTTGCCAAGAATGCAGCATTAATCTGCTTAAGGATGCAAGGTGACAAACTTGAAACACCTGAACTCCAAACCCTTAACCAGGGCTGAAGGAGCCCTCCCTGGTAACATAACTATGATAGGCATGGACAGCTTGGACCCCTCCATGGTAACATATCTATGATAAGCATTAGGACAAACTGGACCCCCCAGGAGCCCATCTATGTCAAGCATGTGAAGAGAGTGTGCTTAAGCTGTGAAGAGAGTGATAAGGACACCCTTAAGGAAGTGTGCCACTTAATAATCATTTTCAATCCATCAATCAATTTATTTGCTCAGGATCTATAAACAGTTATCTATGGCAAGGGAGTTGACAGACAGAAGACATGGACATTAAAATACTACATCATCATGCATAATATCCATTACATACTGTTACACAATAAGAAATAGCTCAAATGGTCTTGATCTACAGTACAGCTCATAAACAAGTTATCATGTTTACAAAACAAAAAAATTCACATGTACAATTTTGAACACGATATGAGAAATGGTCTGTTGAATATTATTCAAATTAATTTGATTGGAAGCTATTTCTGCCTTAACACTTACAACTCTAATGTCAATATTCTATCTTTTACCAGGTCAATAGCACAGAAACTGGTGTAAACTTTTCAACAAATTTGGTGGACCATGTTGCTGTCTACAACCACCAGTTCATCTGTTGATTTAGATTAATTCGGATTGCTAAGGGTTAAGCTTCAATGGCTTCCAATCAAATTAAATCAATCAAATTGAGTTTAACATATTTAACAGCATATTATATTTTGATTTTGGAAAAATGTTAAGTTGAGTCATACTATAATTATACCAACAAGCCAAGCCTTCACTAGAGACCTGGTCCTGAATGTGGAGCCTTCACTATAGGCCTGGTCCACCATATGGAGTATTCACTAGAGGCCTGTCCTCCATGTGGAGCCTTCACTAGAGGCCTGGTTCTCCATGTGGAGCTTTCACTAGAGGCCTGGTCCCGACTGTGGATCCTTCATTAGAGGCCTGCCCCTCCATATGGAGTCTTCACCAGACGCCTATCTCTCCATGTGGAGCCTTCACTAGGGACCTGGTCCGCCATTTCAAGCCTACATTAGTCCTGGCCCTCAATGTGGAGCCTTCACTAGAGGCATGGTTCTACATGTGGATCCTTCACTAGAGGCCTCCATGTTGAGTCTTCACTAGAGGCCTCCATGTGGAGCTTTTACTAGAGGCCTACATGTGGATCCTTCACTACAGGCCTGCCTTGCATTCCATTGGGAAAACAATCCAAAACGTTTTGATCATCCGAAAACTTTTTACAATCTGCTGTTTTTGCATTATATCATAGAATATACAAATCGAGAAAAGCCGATTTTGCACGCGCAGAGCACTCTGGAGCGTTTTCCATATGGAATGCAAGGCTGGTACTACATATGGAGCCTTTACGAGAGGCCTGACCCTCCATGTGGAGCATTCAGTAAAGGCCTGGCCCTCCATGTGGAGCCTTCATTAAAGGCCTGGTCCTTCATGTGGAGCCTTCACTAGAGGCATGGCTCTCCATGTGGAGCCCTCACTACAGGCCAGGTGCTCCATGTGCAGCATTCACTAGCGACTTCAATGTGGAGCCTTAACTAGAGATCTGGCCTTCCATATGGAGCCTTCACTAGAAGTATTCTCCTCCATGTGCAGCCTTCACTAGAAGCCTTGTCCTACATGTGGATCCTTCACTACAGGCCTGATCATACATGTGGAGCCTTCACCAGAGGCATAGTCCTCCATGTGGAGCATTGACCAGAAGTCTGGTTCTACATTTGGAGCCTTCACTACGGCCTGGTCCTGAATGTCGATCCTTCACTAGAGGTCTGGCCCTCCACATGGAGTCTTCACTAGAGGCCTGGTCTTCCATGTGGAACATTCACTAGAGGCCTGGTCCTCCATGAGGACCCATCACTAAAGGTCTGGTCCTCCATATGGAGCCGTCACTAGAAGCCTGGTCCTCCATGTGGAGCCTTCACTAGAGGTCTGGCCCTCCATATGGAGCCTTCACTAGAAGCCTGATCCTCCATGTGGAGCCTTCACTAGAGTTATTATCCTCTATGTGGAGCCTTCTCTATAGGCCAGGTCATACATGTGGATCCTTCACCACAGGCCTGGACACACATGTGGAGCCTTCACTAAAGGCCTGGCCCTCCATGTGGAGCCTTCAGGAAAGGCTTGCCCCTCCATGTGGAGCCATCACTAGCGGCCTTGCTCTACATGTGGAGCCGTTACTAGGTCTGGTCCTCCATGTGGAGCCTCCACTAAAGGCCTGGTTCTACATGTGGAGCCATCATTACAGGCCTGGTCCTGAATGTGGATCCTTCACTAGAGGTCTGCCCCTCCACATGGAGCCTTCACTCAAGGCATGGTCCTCCATGTGGAGCAGTCACCAGAGGCTTGTCCTCCATGTGGAGCTTTCAGTAGAGGCTTGGTCCTCCATGTGGAGCCTTGACTAGAGGCCTGACCGTACATATGGATTGACACTAGAGGCCTGGTCCTCCATGTGGAGCCTTTACTAGAGGCTTGGCCCTACATGTGGATCCTACACTAGAGGCCTGGCCTTAGATATGGATATGTCAGGGTATTTTTTAAACGTAACATTCTAGCTAATTCACAGAGCAAATGATGTACACCAAATGGATTTTTTCATCGTACTATCCTTCGTTTCATATAAATGTGTGGGCGTGCGTGCATGTGCGTGCGTGCGTGTGCGTACGTGTGTACTCGTGATTGCGTGGGTGTGGGCATAATTTTACTTACATAGACTAGACAAGGCTAACAAGAAACCTATCTATCCACCTACCAGTGACAATGACCTTCTGACCCCAAAATCATTGTGTCAAGTAAGCATGTGCCTCAGTTTGTTTCCAGTATACTTAAGCAAACCCAAGTTATAAACCGCTAAGCTGAGATAATCACAAAATGATACTCTTGAAAAAAACCCCATGTTTTTATTAAGTACATAGTGAGTGACCGTTACATTTTGAGCCAAACCTCAATGTGCCACTGCCTGTCATTATAGGGAGGCATGCATTCAAGAATGGATGCAGTATGATTAAACCAACATCAGATATGAACCACTAAGTTGAGCTAAATGCAAAATGTTATTGTTGAAGAAAAATAAAGTTTTGTCACACTGAACTTGATCTTTGACAGTTTATGGCAACTTGATTTTGTCATGCCAGGATGTGATCAGGAAGCATTCATCCAAACATGGGTCATGGGTGCTTAAACAAACATGAGATATGAACTGCTAAGTTGAGATAAGCACAAAATGCTACTTGGTGTTTGACATTTTGACCCAAATATCACTGGGTCATGCCCTTTCCTTATAAAGAAGTTTGCATCCAAAAGCGGGTCCAGTATGATTAAGCAAACATGAGATATGAACTGCTAAGTTGAGCTAAATGCAAAATGTTGAAAAAACTACTTTAATCAATGGCACAAAGACCCTTGATCTCTGACAATTTTACCACAAGGTCATTGGATCATGTCCTCTCATCATATGTCTCCAAGTTTGGGTCCAGTATAATTAACCAAACAAGATATATGAAATGACAAGCTGAGCTAAATGCAATATGTTAATGTTGAGAAAAATCTTTTGACACCAATGTTATTGGGCCATGTTCTCTCATTATCGGGAAGTATATGTCCAATGCTGAGCTATAAGGAAGTATAAGTCCAATGTTGGGTTATAAGGAAGTATATGTCCAATGCTGAGTTATAAGGAACTATATGTCCAATGCCGGGTTATAAGGAAGTATATGTCCAATGCTGGGTTATAAGAAAGGATATGTCCAATGCTGGTTTATAAGGAAGTATATGTCCAATGCTGGGTTAGAAGGAAGGATATGCCCAATGCTGGGTTATAAGGAAGTATATGGCCAATGTTGGGTTATAAGGAAGTATATGTCCAATGCTGAGTTATAAGGAACTATATGTCCAATGCCGGGTTATAAGGAAGTATATATCCAATGCTGGGTTAGAAGAAAGGATATATCTAATGCAGGGTTATACGGAAGTATATGTCCAATGCTGGGTTATAAGAAAGGATATGTCCAATGCTGGGTTATAAGGAAGTATATATCCAATGCTGGGTTAGAAGAAAGGATATATCTAATGCAGGGTTATACGGAAGTATATGTCCAATGCTGGGTTATAAGAAAGGATAGGTCTAATGCTGGGTTATAAGGAAGTATATGTCCAATGCTTGGTTATAAGGAAGTGTATGTCCAATGCTGGGTTCCATATGATTAACCATTTAGCACTCATATCATCCAAAGACAGCTGCTGTAGTGGTCTTGAGCAATGTCCATTTGCACTGCAAGGGAATTTTTTTAAAATTTATCCCTGGAATGACTGGTTCAAGCGGTAAATTTGGCAAATAAAGGTTTGAGGGTTAAAGGGTTGACCAAATATCAGATATGAACTGCTAAGTTGAGCTAAATGCAAAGTGGATAACGCTGATGACGTCATCACAATCTCTGACACCATTACCGCCACCACCACCACCACCTTTGTCAAATGACCGAGAGTGTATAACGATAGCTCATTTTGTAAAGCCAGGTAAAACGTAGTTCAATATACTGACTGCAAAACAGCACAGTTCAGGAGTAACATTACCATCAATAATTTGAGATTTATATTTCTGCATTTGTTTCACACACAACCAATAAGATGCCGTGATAATTTGCTGATAACTTTCACAAACAATCACCAAGAAAGCGTGATCCTTGTAGACAAATCGCAGGATTTAGGGACCTTTGTTGTGGAGGCATTACAGGTCATATTCTTTGCATTAAGCATTATGGCAGGCTTATGAAGGATGCTGGAAAATTTGGAAGCAAACATTGCCCGCTTTCTTTGCACTTCTCATACAGAGGCGAGGTAGCGGTTAATTCAGCGGTGTTCGCAAGTCAAAGGCGCTTCAATGCATACAAACACAAGGCGTAACAAACACAGTCAACTGTCAACAAACAGTTAGTTGTGAAGAATCGTTCTGTCTCGACGTTGTTTGACATGGGCTCTGGAACACCCTGAATTATTGGACTATTCAATATCACGGATTAATGCGGAGAACAAGTTTTCACGCTGAAACATCATTTCTAACTGTACTCTATAACACCCTATTGAAAAAAGATTTAGATCCGCAGAGAAATGCCTGACAGTGCAATGCCGAAGTGTGTAAGCACGTGTACTCTATCCACAAACATGAGTGAATGTGATGTTACGGAGTAAACTTGGATTAAGACCAGATTGTACAACAATAAGAAAAGAAATTAAATGGTGGCATATTTTGAATTCATCTTATCCACAATCTCAAAACAAAGCACTAAAGCAGGATAAATATTTTAAATTTGAAGTTTGATAATTAAAATTTAAGCTCAGCAGTAATTTAAAAATAACTTTGAATCCCTAAAATCATGAACCCTCAAATATATGTCTGAACAGGCAAAGTGGATTAGTGCTATTTAGTGAAGTAATTTGAATGATTGTTGTAGCTTAACAGACAGCGGCAACTTTCCATCATATTACAGTCCATCTGCTGCAGCATACCTCAGAAATAAGCTAACATGCTTACAAAACAAAATAAACTCTGTTTTCAAATTTCTCACACGCACATTATCACACACTCTCCCATATGCATTACTGCACTATTGGCCATGTCAGACCTTGAAGATTATGTAACCTTTAAATGGTCAAGCTGGCTAAAACCAGTCTGTGCAGTGGTCTTTGAAAATTCCAAAAATTTGCAGGCCAAGAGAAGACTATTTTTGAAAATTTAACTATTCTATTTTTCACAATTAGTCTTTCCTTGGTCCGCAAATGGACACTCATTAAGCAAACCTTTCAATTTTCCTGACACCTCATCACCATTAAAAGGCAGTTTGAATACAGATGGTCAAGAGTGTGAGAAGCTGGAAGAGGGTACATGCTTTAGTACGTAGGTGGGCCCCGAGTCTTAGAAGAAATGCTTCGCTAAAATTGTAGATAAAGTTACTTATTCAATGAATGCTGTGCAAATATGAAGAATCAACGAGAAATGTTGGATGAATACTATGTCAAGATGGGAGCCACAGTTAATCGGGAACTTTCAATACATTCATATGTTCTTAATCCCTATGTCACCCATTGCCACTAATGGTAAATGTTCAAGCAATGGTTTCAAATCATGTTTTTTAAAACCTATGATCAGCTCTGGAATGAATATTGTAGAGGTTGTAGACTATCAAAGCTAAAATGTGTAAATGAGCTTTAATACTTTTACTAAGCAATCCCAATTGGGCCAAGTTTGTAAAAAGAGTGTTGATTCAGTGACATAATGATCAGTTTCCTCTCCTTGGTGGGACATTATCAATCGTTAAACATCCGTTTGCTCATGATCACAAATCTCCGCTGTGTCAATTTGTGGAATGTAGGACACAAAGACTGACAAATAGACAGATAATTGCAAAGATACACAGAGCCTTAACCAGTGCAAGCTTCATACAAATACTCCGACTGCAGAGTGGAAACAAGATATTTGCTTATGAGGTGGGAATTTACACAGGCCTAAAATGTAAAACATCGAAAACTGCATTATAGGCCACCGGATCGCTTCAGAAAGGTTTTAACCAGATAAATTAAGCAAATATGATGCGCTTGGCTCCCCACACAATGTCAACTTAAAAACAACTCGTTGTTTAATAATAAATTATCTTGCTCTGTTGTTCTGACCCCTATAACGGGGCTAAAGGTACTCAATAATATCGCTAAGATGTGAAGTTAAGCTCTGTGAACACATAAAGTGTATAAGTGTACAGAGGGTGACAGGATACCTGCTTGGAAAAACTGGCATTTTCAGAAGCCACCAGTATTTTGCTTTGTGTCAGGGTGTTGCTCTGAAGTTGCGGGCACACATTGATGTTGTGAATTCACTCTCAACTGGTGGATTCCCTCTGATGCCATGGCTCGCTCTAAGATGTCGACTCTCGCTGTTGATGTGAATGCTCAATGAAGCTGTGAATGTTTGCCTAAAGTTGTGGAGCTGTGGCCGCTCCCTGAAAATATGGATGCTTACTGAAAAGGCAGACTCTAAACATGTGGACTCTTTCTAAATCTATGGATGCTTCCTGAAGCTGTGGAAATTCTGTAATCCTATGAATTGATCTGGGCTCTCCCAGAAGAAGTGGATACTCGTGCTGGTGACTCTCCCTGAAGATGGAAACTGCCTGAATGGGTGTATTCTCCCCGAAGCTGTGCTCCACCTGATGTTCTGGTAAAGATGACTTCTGCAGTCGTCTTGAGAAATGCCCATTGGTAGGCCAACAGAGATGATTTATGAAAGTTTACCACTGAAATGGCTGGCTCAAAACTAGGACTGTATTGCACATGTTGAGCCCTTTTGTTTGTATGCATATCACAATATATATGAACTCATGATATAAGGATTCCTATACTATGGTATGGTATGGTATGGTATGGCAGGTCATTTTATGGTCTGGGATGGAGTTTATAACGTCAGAGTGTGGGACAGAGGAGAAGGGTGTGAGGTGTGTGTGTGTGTGGGGGGGGGGGGGAGGGGGGAAACAGCCTACTGTCTAAGGGCTCTTTAACCATAAGGCTGGTGCCTAGAGACTCCATGGTGTAGAGATGGTATATCCTGTATGCTTTTTTCTCTCCTGATTGGAGTGTTTCTGTTAGCACCTGGAACCCCTCTTAGGGGATGGGCCGAGGTACCTATCTTCCGCTTCCTGTGCTACTTCTGTGAGAAGAATCAGCTTTGAAATGGAGGGCAGGATAATTTCTGGGTTGGAGATTTTCTGTATTGGTTCCTGCCATATTTTAATTAATTTAAACTGGTAAAACCATGATAAGCCACAACGCTTGAGGTATATCCCTCAGCAAAATAGAAAGTGTTATGTTTCAACACTAAAGAAACTATGAGCATCACACAAAATCACATTGAAATTTGATCACTTGATACAAGTCTGATCTTCAAAAGATCAATTACATGCTAGAGCGAGCTCCCAATGGTATTACCCAATGAGCAAGCTAAAAGGATCTAGACTAGAGACTGATCCCTAACGCCTAACCGCTTTCCATCCCTGCAGTGTAACCACCACTGGCTTGAGCAAGTCTTAAAGATAGACAAATCATCCACAGTCTATTCGGTAAATATGTATATATGTTTATATGCCATTGATTGTAATCACTGTACATATAATAAAAGAAGTTGAAATAAATTCAGATTTTATACAAGAGCTACGAATGTAATACCCTCATCCTCTTATGGAGACGGTAAAAATAACAAAAAGATATTTTAATTATGATGTAAAATAAATGCAAGCAGATGCATAGAACAAATCTGCATACGGTTTCATTAAAATAGTGTACGGGTTCTTATAACGTCAGGAGGGGGATGAATGAGAGGGATGGGGGGATCAGGAGGGGGATGAGTGGTGTGGGGGGGGGGGGGGTTGGGAGGGGGATGAGCGGGGATGGGGGGGGGGGGAGGGCTTGTTAGGAGCCTTTATCCAATACAGTGCCAGGCATCCGACTTTTGTCCTAAACCTTCAGGACAAGCATCAGGCATATAAATCCAGGGTCGTGGCTTTCCACTTGAAAATAAAACAGTTTAAGCCCTTGATGAATTAAATGTTGATTGAAAAACTTTAACATTCGTCTAATTCTTGGATTAACAGGAGACAAATCACCATTAAATAAAGCAAATATAAGGACCAAACCATGTAAATGAATGGAAATATTTTTTAAATCATTTTTCAATATGGCGCAGACTGAATGCAATGATGGTAGAGTGCAAATCTGTAAACGTTTATTAAGGTTGGATAAGCTCTTGATGAATAAATAAGATGTCCACTGAATGACTAACATTCTTCTAATTGTTGGTGCAAAATAAACAAAGTCTGGATGCAATGATGACAGAGAACAAATCTGTAAAGTATAATCAACTACGTCACATGTAGGCTGATGTGATAATTATTTAAGTCATAAATGATGCAATTTAGTCCATCATAAATGCGTAATAGTCTGTCAAGTTGTATGAATTGTATATCTTTACTATTTAATAACCATGTTATTGAATATTTTGAAACTAATTTAACTGGATGCTGTTGCTGCCTATGGTATATATATATATATATATATATATATATATATATATATATATATATATATATATATATATATATATAGTTTTCTGGAGATTGAGATTCAGGGAGTGCAGGGATCAATCGATCCCAACATGGACAAATTGTGAGTGGAGCTTAGCTAGAGATGGGTGGGGCATAGCTAAAACGGGAATCATCCATTTCTACGTCGAGCCATCTTCCACTTCATGTACGCATCGGCAAATACACTTCCCTTAACCCGTTAATGAATATTCTATTGATCAAAATTCTGATCTTAGCCAATCTTGACGCTTACTGGAATTAATGGCTGCTATATTTTGGTACAAAGGAAAGGTATGACCATGTAATAAATCATGACATTACCTGAGCCTCCGAGGCATAACAGATGAGGTGAGTGGATGAGTCTTACACGACATGTGACACCTGTGGTCCTCAGGCAATGAGGTGGACTCAGAGAGCAAAGGTTGTGGGTTTGAAACCTGTCTCTCTCTTTGATGAGCACCTAGTTTCAAACCGGTCATGGATAGGATTAGTCACGATGTCCAAATAATTCACACGTTTTAATATTAAACCTCACACGTGTTCCAGACGATGTAGATTGAGCATACATCCAAGCATTAGTGTCAAAGATATGGACAATACATGGATATATGTTCAGAAAATAAATGATGAATTTCTCACCTGATGTTATGACGATGTACAAGCAGATACAATGGTAGAAGTCTTAACAATGGTACGATGGTTTCAGGCCACGAAAAGCTGGAATTATGAAATCCACAGTGCCGAGTTCCATCATCAAAGAGAGTGGTGGCAAGATACGATGCAGAAAGGATGTATCGAGGACAGAAATGATGACACCTCAGGGCATGATGCGGACAGTATGTATCCAATACAGAAGAAATGTCATTTTAGCACATTTCATGCCGAGTATTTCACATGATGTTGTGTATACTAATGTTAGTAAGGCTGAATATTTTGAAAAAAGTTTGACTGAAAGTTCTTGTTGCTCTTTTCAAAGATGCAATTTGTTTAAGTTGTCAGTCCAATCTATAGCTAGTTCCGAGTTTTTCAACATGTGTCTCCTTCAGGCCGCACTTATTCAACACTGAAAAATAAATAAAGTACAAGGCTAAAAAAATACATAAAGTACAAAGCTTTCAAATAGTTATTGCATAAGCGAAACAAAGTATGATTCATTCTGTGTCATACTTACCATATTAAACTCAGAAAAATACATCAAGAACAAAGCAATTAGAACGATTATTATTACATAAGCAGGACAAAATATACATCTCCTCACCACCGCATTCTGACAGGACATAAACCCGAGGATCTGACATGTAATCAATTCTGTAATGTCCATACGCCTGATGGGTGCTCACATGACAGACACTGGCTGGAGATCTGCGGATTACTTTAGCAGCAGTTTGAGTAAGAATTCCTGACGCCTGTTGGCACCAAAAGACCGACAGCTTTGAATCAAATGGCCCTTTCCAAGTTTATCCATTGATCATATGACATCATAACCAACTAAGTGACGTGTATGCTGACATCATAATCATAAATGATTCTATTTGACCAGTCTTTAACTCTTAACAGTCCGACACGTTGTACGAATTGTATGTCTTTACTACTTAATAAACATGCTGTTGATTATTTTGAATATTTTGAAACTAACTTGACTGGGTGCTGTTGCTGCCATAGGCAGCAACAGCACTCAGTCAAATTAGTTTCAAAATATTCAACAGCTTACATGTATATAGTTTTCTGGAAATTGATAGCCAGTGTGCTTAGAGATCGATCGATCACAACACGGACGCGGTGTGGGTGGAGCTTAGCTTGAGAGGGGTGAGGCATAGCTAAAAGTGGACAGGTCCGTTGTTTAAAGAATACTCAGCAGAAAATGTACTTTCTTCATAATACCTTTGACTCATTCAGCATAGTACAACTCAGAAATAACTGCACAAGTTTCCAAAACAAATAAATACATGTTGAATATTTTGAACATAATTAGATTGGAAGACATTGCTGTGCTAGGCAACTATTTCTTCCATCATGTTCACAATTGTACTATCGAACACATTTCCATTTTTGTTTTGAAAACATCTTTTGTTATATCTGAGCTGTCCTGTATATGTCTGGGTTACAGATGTTTATCTGAGCTGGCCTGTATGTGCCTGGGTGATGAATGTTATATCTGAGCTGGCCTGTACGTGTCTGGGTGACAGATGTTATATCTGAGATGGCCTGTATGTGTCTGGGTGACAGATGTTATATCTGAGCTGGCCTGTATGTGCCTGGGTGATGAATGTTATATCTGAGCTGGTCTGTACGTGTCTGGGTGACAGATGTTATATCTGAGATGGCCTGTATGTGTCTGGGTGACAGATGTTATATCTGAGATGGCCTGTATGTGCCTGGGTGATGAATGTTATATCTGAGCTGGTCTGTATGTGTCTGGTTGACAGATTCAATATCTGAGATGGCCTGTATGTGTCTGGGTGACAGATGTTATGTCTGAGATGGCCTGTATGTGTCTGGGTGACAGATGTTATATCTGAGATGGCCTGTATGTGCCTGGGTGATGAATGTTATATCTGAGCTGGTCTGTATGTGTCTGGGTGACAGATGTTATATCTGAGCTGGCCTGTATGTGTCTGGGTGACAGATGTTATATCTGAGCTGGCCTGTATGTGTCTGGGTGACAGATGTTATATCTGAGATGGCCTGTATGTGTCTGGGTGCCAGATGTTATATCTGAGCTGGCCTGTATGTCTCTGGGTGATGGAGGTTATATCTGAGCTGGCCTGTATGTGTCTGGGTGATGAATGTTATATCTGAGCTGGTCTGTATGTGTCTGGGTGACATATGTTATATCTGAGATGGCCTGTATGTGCCTGGGTGATGAATGTTATATCTGAGCTGGTCTGTATGTGTCTGGGTGACAGATGTTATATCTGAGCTGGCCTGTATGTGTCTGGGTGACAGATGTTATATCTGAGATGGCCTGTATGTGTCTGGGTGCCAGATGTTATATCTGAGCTGGCCTGTATGTCTCTGGGTGATGGAGGTTATATCTGAGCTGGCCTGTATGTGTCTGGGTGACAAAATCTGGCTAATGAAAAGCAGAATTGGCGAAATCATTTGCTATGATTAAAATTAATTAAATTTTCTTGATTGGCAGATATCCTAATTAATTCCAGCATTTCAACTGCAAGGCAAAAATTTGTGCTTAATTTGTTGAATATTTGGAAATTAGTATGACTGAAAGCTGTTGCTGCTTAAGGCAGCAACAGCGTCCGGTTAAATTAGGTTCAAAATATTCAACACTTCTTTTACAGTTAGACCTATTGTCTTTGAACCGTAGAATTGATAGTATTAACTGATGACGACTGACTGCAAACATCTACATAAGTGCCATGGAAAACTGTGGAAAACATTAGCTAAGAAAAAATGGTATTTGGCTTATCTATAGGCGAGAACATTGCAAAAGCCCTGATCTGTCCCTGGATTCATCATACCTCATTTTCAACGCTACCATACATGAAAAACTGTTGGATATTTTTTAATTAATTTGACTGGAAGCCATTGCTGCCTTAGACAGCAACGGCTTCCTGTCAAATTAATTTAGAAATATTCAACAGAATAAGCTTTATATCATAAGCAAAATGTTTTTCAGGCATTTGTCAGTGAAAGGGGTAACCATCAAGAGTAGTCAAGAAAATCCATATATCCACTTAAACGCCAAGAAATTGGGTTTTTTTTGGAAATCTTACCACTGGCTTAATAACCGAGCCAGTCATTTAAATGGTGAAATTTAAAAGAATCGTCTTCTCTTGGTCAGCAAATAGACATTGGTCAGAGCAGAATGCAGGGGTCAGTTTTGACCAGCTTGGCCATTAAAGAGTTAAACAGTATAGATTGAATCTTTGCCAAACAGAAGCCAAGAACCGCTCCATGTAAAAACTTAATGATCAAGCTACCTAAAATGGCCAATGCTGTGGTCATCTCCATACGCATGACAAGAGGAAATATTTAAAAAAAATTAATACTAGGACAGGCTCGATAACCAAGCCAGTCATTCTCATGGTAAATTTTCAAAAACAGTCCTTCTGGCATACAAAATAGACAATAGTTTATATTGTCTTTGCTAATCATGACCAATCTTTGCCATTACTGTGTTAAACTGAACATATCTCATGGAATGCAAATCATTTCTCATAGACAACAAATTTAATCACCGTCTTTAATCCATTGATAGATAGATTTGGGCAAAAAATCCAAATATTTGTTTATTGAATGTCTATTTGCAGACCAGAATGTAGATTAATTTTGAAAGTTTCCCACTGGAAAATAATCTTCTCTTGGTCTGTAAATGTTCATTCCTCAAAAGGACTTCAGATGATGGTTGTTATAGCTTGGCCATTAAACAGTTAACCCTTTAACACTCAAATTTATTCCAAAAAAATTTAAATTTTTTCATAGAAAATGTTGATTTGTAGACCAAGAGATTATTTTTGAAAACTTATCACTGGAATGATTGTCTCAGTTATCGAACCAGTCAGTCCAGTTATAAATTTTCAAAAATAGTCTTCTCTTGGTCTGCGAATGGACATTTCCTAGTTAAAGGGTTAACATTCAAAACGGCAAAAACAGCCTCTGCAGAGGGCTTGAGAACTGCCAATTTGCAGACCAAGATTATTTTTGAAAATTTACCAATGGAATGACTAGCTCAATAACCAGGCCAGGCATTCCAGTGGTAAATTTTCAAAAATAGTCTTTTGTTCTCGAGATAGATATTTGTGAGAAAATTTAAATCTATTCCACAAATTTGAAGGTTAAATGGTTAAACTGAATACCTATGCAAACTGGACAAATTATTCAGTAGATTGGGGTATGTATCTGTTTGGGGATATTTCAGTGTGATATCTGCAAAGTGTGGGACAGACACATGATGCAGACTTATGTAGCTGAGCACGCTGACCCACATATATACATGTCAGCTTACACTCAGAATGGACTTTAGTTTGTAAAAATGTCACATAATATCATACTGACAATAGCCAGCTAAAATGTCCTTAAGAGTTCTCAGAAGCGCTAAGGGATATTTATCTCTTGAATTGGTCTCAGAATTCATAATGTTTTATGTCCTTAGAGTTCTCAGAATGGTCAAGGGATATTTAGCTCTTGAAATGGTATCAGAATTCATCCTGTTTTATCAACACGAGGGTGGCTGGCCTCGACTCTCAGCTGAACCTGGGCACTGGGAGCCTAGATCTACATTATACATTAGTAGCATTCATGTCAATTGAGAGACAAGCTTTGCAATATGGATTCTTCCTGAGCAAACTTTATACTGACCTAGTGTATAATGACTACAGATTATGAGAAAATGTCTTTATCTGCTAAGTATTAAGAGCGCTGAAGAATGATCAAAGTGGCATTATGCTGTTATTCTCCAAAACATATGGCATAGTGACCTACTGTAATCTTGATATCTGACCAGCCTCTAGCAAACGCAGTTCTGTAGAAGACATTTTTGTGAAAACTAGGTCATCAAAAATGACAACCAGAGAAATCATCCAATCAGGTACTCTTGAAGACATTTGGTTTAGATCTTGCAGTAGATTATGTTTATTGAGGTTATATCAATTGACCAACCACTTTCATCATCAGTTTGTAACAAGAGACTCAAGGGGCTTGTATCGCTCACCAGCGAGATCGGCATTTCAAGTAGAAATGTGGATCCATATACATCTTTTTCGACAAAGTCAACAGTTCTGCTCACAGACAAAATCTAAGTTTTATATGTATAAATTGTGATCAGCCATTTTAAGAGTAATATAAGAAATGATTTTCTGGACTTTTTCCGAAATCCAAGATGGTAGCTAAGAAAATTTATAATCAAATTTCTGTAAAGGTTTTTTGAACTCTATGACACAAAAGCCCATCCAGCCAAGTTTTTTTGAAATAGGTTTAACAGTTAATGATGAGTTTATCTTTTTAACCAAATTCCTGGACATTTTCTGAAACCAATCAAATTCCTGTATAAATCTCTCCTAATGTACCACACTAGGTTCCTTACAGGCAAACTTGGTTTAAATGAGACCAACTGTTCATGAGGAGTCATCATTTAAACAATTTCCTGTAAATCCAAGATGGTTGCCAGTCAAAGCGACCAATCATGTCCTCTTGAACAAGGTTGATTAAGCCCTTGACCAAGATGAAGTTTCTTTAGTTTCAAATCAATCAACCAAATGGTTTCATAGGAAAGGGTGTTTAAATGTGTTTCTAAAAAATTTAAGAATATCAAAGATACAGAATTCAATATGGCTGCCAAATACTACATTCTAATTGGTCCAAAGCATTTTACATTATATCAAGATCATATAGTCCATAATGATATGTGCCAAATCTCTGCATGATCGATTCAGCAGTTCTGAAGCAGAAAGGACAAGTGAGATAAAAATAGTGCAAAATACATGTTGGCCAATGGCCAAATTGAGCAATCAGCTTCATCTGAACAATTTTGCATCTCTATGTGCCAATGATGATTTCTACTAATTTCTTTGAAATATATCATAGATCATGAGAAGCCATTAAAATTTCCAATTGTATTAGTGCACAATCTTACATTTCCATATCCATAAACATATATAAAACAAATGTCACCATGAAAATCCATCAACTAACAAATTCCAATATTTGCTCAATTTTCATTGGTCCATGAGGGCACTTCTTATTTATCGAGCGACTTCCCATGAAAAACATGAATGCCCCTCAGCCGTTTCAACAATTCACCAAAATTTGGTCCATAGCAGTTCTGGAGGTCATTCTGTGAAAACAAGGTGATGAGGCAATGGATCAATCAGCTTCTCTCGAACAAACTTGCTTGATCTTTTTTGTCCAAACTGATGCTTCTTGAACTTTGAATCCATTGATTGGCCAAACTGTTTCTGAGATTTTAAAACGTGTTTCTACAAATAGTGCAAAGATCCAAATACCGCCACTGGCCATATCCACCAATCAACCTCCTTTGACACTGACAAATATGGTTGAAATCGGACCAATGTTTCTTGAGAGGAATACATTTAAAGGAAAGGTTGATGACATATGACATACAGATGGACGGATGGACAGTCCACATGGAATAAGTGTATAGGTTCAATCAACCTCTCAGGCTAGGTGAGCTAATAATGTTGTTTATCAATCAGCATGCAGGAAATGACTTCTCAGAGCATCTAATTTTCGAATTTTAACTGGGGAGGCCTCGAACTGTGCTCACTCTCCAACATTCACCACTGGTATATTGCCCACAGAAATACATGTATGTGTCATATGGTATATGTTTTGTCCTAAAAGAATCTACATTTCTAATTGTGTGTGGCTTTACGGAATACTCAACCATGATAATGTCAAACTTGTGGAAACTCAGATCAACAATATGAGCGAGTCTCTGATGATGATGATGATGATGATGATGATGGATGATGATGGTGGTGGTGGTGGTGGTGATGATGATGATGATGATGATGATGATGATGATGATGATGATGATGATGATGGTGGTGGTGATGACGATGGTGGTGGTGATGATGATGATGATGATGATGATGGATGATGATGATGATGATGATGGT
Source organism: Chaetoderma sp. LZ-2023a (assembly GCA_034401795.1). Taxonomy (NCBI): domain Eukaryota; kingdom Metazoa; phylum Mollusca; class Caudofoveata; order Chaetodermatida; family Chaetodermatidae; genus Chaetoderma; species Chaetoderma sp. LZ-2023a. The sequence continues at coordinate 39,212,575 of CM067372.1, read as the reverse complement.
AATGATGATGATGATGATGATGATGATGATGATGGTGGTGGTGGTGGTTGTGACGACGATGATGATGGTGATGGTGGTGATGATAATGGTAGTGGTGATGATGATGATGGTGGTGGTTGTGATGATGATGTTGGTGATGTTGATGATGATGATGATGATGATGATGATGATGATGGTTGTTGTTGTGATGATTGATGATGATGATGATGCTGATGATGATATTGATGATGCTGATGATGATGATGGTTGTGATGGATGATGATGATGATGGTAGTGGTTGTGATGATTGATGATGATGATGATGGTGGTGGTGGTGGTGGCTGTGATGATGATGATGATGATGGTGGTGGTTGTGATGATGATGATGATGGTGGTGGTGGCGGTGATGGTGAGATGAGGGTGGGGGTGGTAGTGATGATGATGATGATGATGGTGGTGGTGGTGGTGGTGGTGGTGGTGGTGGTGGTGATTGTGGTGATGATGATGATGATGATAATGATGATGGTGGTGGTTGTGATGATGATGATGGTGGTGGTAGTGATGATGATGATGATGATGGTGGTGGTGGTGGTGATTGTGATGATGATGATAATGATGACGGTGGTGGTTGTGATGATGATGATGATGATGATGGTAGTGGTTGTGATGATGATGATGATGATGACGACGGTGGTGGTGGTGGTGGTGGTGGATGATGATGGTGGTTGTGATGATGATGATGATGATGATGATGATGATGATGACGACGGTGGTGGTGGTGGATGATGATGGTGGTTGTGATGATGATGATGGTGATGATGATGATGACGACGGTGGTGGTGGTGGATGATGATGGTGGTTGTGATGATGATGATGATGATGATGACGACGGTGGTGGTGGTGGATGATGATGGTGGTTGTGGTGATGATGATGATGATGATGACGACGGTGGTGGTGGTGGATGATGATGGTGATGATGATATCGATATACACATTTTGTGTATGCATGTACATGTATATTTTCATTTTGCGGAGTACGTCACGCCACAGTCAGGGGTGGCTGTCGCATAGCTATAGCAGCATATCAAGTGTTGTATTTCTTGTTCAATAGTAATTCTAGCTTGACTAAAAGAACTTGATACACAGTAAAACCTGTCTTATTGGACCACCTTATGGAGCGCAGACACTGAGTCACAACTGTCAGGTGGTCTCATAATACAGGGGATTTGCAATATGATATGCCATTAGGGAGCAAAAATGATGCTGGATCCAGAAGACAGGTGACCTTTAGAGAAGCATTGATTGCATCTATATTTTCTCATTAAGAATACTCAGTAAGATTTAACCCCTTTATGGTGATTCTGGCCAAAACCTCCCTCTGCATTGCTTTTTAGAAATGTAGATTTGCAATTCAAGAGGATATTTTTGAAAATGTTCCAGTGGTAAATTTTCAAATATTGTCTTGTCTTGCCTTGCAAATAAACATTCATTCAATAAGCAAATATTTAGATTTTCTTGACCAAATTTAGACATTAAATTTTAGATTCAAGTGTAGGCTATTCACCCATTATTTAACAACATTCTGTATTAAATAAATGACCAGTGTTTATATTGTGAAGTGGACATTCTTGTAATCCCTAACTCTCTCCAAACCAACACCATTTATATAACAAATACTAATGAGTATGTTTTCTTCAAACAGAATCATACAAAATCAAAAAGATTTTTGTGAATGTGGCAAAGTAGTGTTAGCTTTGAAAGAGTTTTGGGATATTGCAGAAGACACTGGACTGTTACAAGGCGCGTTTGTGCCATCGTCAGTATATCATCGGGCGGTATAATTGTGTTTACATCGGCAGATAAACACACCGCATCAATATCTGTGAGTTTATCGTGAAAATATCCTGGGAAAGAACATAATTTCATGCTAATTATTAAGATGATGTCGCACGTTTCACGAATATGAGAATAAAATGTACGAGTAAACTTCACCACAAAATATATGGTTAACCAGTTAACCTCAAAACTTATTCAAGAAAATTTAAGTTTTCTCATAGAAAATGTCCATTTCCAGACCAAGATAGCTTATTTTTGAAAATTTATCGTTGGAATGAATGGCTCAGTTATCGAGCCAGTCATTCCAGTGATAAATTTTCAAAAATAAGCTATCTTGGTCTGATATTTCTCAAGACCACTGCAGAAGGCATTTTTAGCTGGCATAAGCTCTAATTTAATGCTGATTATGAGGGAAAAAACAGCTGTGTAATGGTAAGTATAAAACACAGAATGCACCATTGTGGCTCCTGGTAACTACAGACATAACTTAACATATTTCCAGAACGCAATAAAATTATTACACGTTAATTATTTTGAACATAATTGGATTGTCAGACTTTAGGTAGCAATGTCTTCCAATCCAATTATGTTCAAAATATTCAAGAGAATATTTCTTACTAACTAACATGTTTCTGTTTTTGTTTTGGAAACAGGTTAAGGTATTTCACAGCTGTACTGTAAAGCCGTGTTGGATAGATTAAAAGTTGTGGTTAGCCGTGTTACTCTGTTTATAATGATAACCCAATTCAAAAGGTGATATGTCTTAAGACAAACTTTTCAATTTTTTGACAAGCTTTCACTCATAAATTAATTAATTTGGATCAAGTGCATCTGATGAAAAGCATTTATGTGTTAGAGCTTGTAAAAAAATAGAAGATAGTCTTAAAATCTATCACGCTTTGAATCCAATTTTCTGTGTTGAATACAATGTCCATAGAATTAAATGTTTTGCCTCCCATTCCATTGTGGATACCAATAGATGTCAGAGGTCAAGCCCATAGGTAGAAGAAAGACAACGTTAACTCCTCTCACTGAAGCTAAAATCTGAATTGCTACAATGGAGCTTTCTACTGTGTCCATCCATCATATAACATCGTAATCAATTAGGTGACATATAGAATTAGGTCACAATTAATGATGTCATTATAATGTCGTGAATGATGTAGATAAGTACATCACGAACTCATAGTTAAAGATGGACCATGTGTTGTTGTACGAATTGTATGGCTTTATAATAAGTATCCTGTTGAATATTTTGAAACTAATTTGACTGGGCGCTGTTGCTGCCATAGGCAACAAAAGCACCCAGTCAAATTAGTTATAAAATATTCAACAACTTAACTGTATAGTTTTCAGAAAATTTATAGTCATGGCAGTCGGGGATCGATCAATCCCAACACGGTGAAGTGAGGGTGGAGCTTAGCTAGTGATGGGCGGGGCATAGATAAAACTGGAAAGGGTCATGATATAAAAGGGCTGCATGCATGGTGTACACCTGACGAAAAATGTTTCGCTATTTTAGCAGCACCTTTAACGAGAGTTAGAGTAATTAAAGTAGTTTATATCTAAGCAGCAAATAAATAATTAGAGTAAACAAGCACCTTGTCTGTGTAGTAAACAAACAAGTAAACAAATATGATGCTTGGCATCCAAAACATCCTTCCTTTCATCATGGACAACAGGTGTATCAAGTCTCATAAGCATCTGACACATAAGTAACGTAGAGAGAGTGAGTGACACATGGTCATAGTGACATCAGCACCACCATGTCCTTGATTTCTGACCCAGTATTAAATGGAGAATTGAGCAATCCAAAGTGACGTATTGCATTTCCCTCTCACTTAGGTCCATACCATCATATGTCAACTCCTTCCTACTTCTATGGACCTTTGCAGTTTTAGCCATACACTGCCCATCACTAGAGCTAAGCGTCACCCACACCTCGATCATGTTGGGATCGATCGATCCCTAAATGATCCGTTCCTAAACTCCCTGACTATCAATTTCCAGAAAACTATACGAACTAATTTGACTGGGTTGCTGCGCAAAAGCACCTAGTCAAATTAGTTTCAAAATATTCAACAGTGTGTTTATTAAATAGCAAAGACATACAATTCGTGCAATGTATTGGACTATTAAGCATTTAAGATGGACTAAATCAAGTCATTCATGCTGTAAGTAATTATGACGTCATCCTACATGTCACACAGTGGATTATGATGTCATATGATGGAGGGATAAACTGGAAAGGTCCAGTGTCTTAGTACAAAATATGGTGCCGATGCAGGCCATTGAGAGAGGGGAGAATACTGTGCTCTTCTCACGCTGCCATGAAGTGGTCTCCTCAGCAATGTAGGTGTCTATTGGTGCACACGGATGCACTGATAAAAGTTAAAAGCACGTCCTATGGCTTTTCAAATGCATTAACCCTTTGAAAATTTAAATTGTCTGATAGTAAATGTCCATTTGCAGACTAAGAGAAGACTATTTTTGAGAATTTACTACTGGAATGATGGGTTCGGTTATCGAGCCAGTCATTCCAGTGGGAAATTAAAAAAAATAGTCTTCTCTTGGTCTGAAAATGGACGTTTCTCAAGACCACTGCAGGAGTCGTTTTTGGCCGACTTTAGGGCTAAACGGAAAGCAGTTTTAATACCTGACTTGTTTAATCTCAGTATTGCATATATAACACTACTGGTGTATATATATCAACTTTATCCACGTCACCGCCCACACACGCTTAACCCACCTACCCACCATGACTCCATCACCGCAGATGTATATCTAGAGATAGTGACCACTTATTCATAACCATTAAAACTTTCATCACGAGGTGAAATAATTATAGAAAACATTTCAAAGGTTGTGATTTACTTTCCGCCAACAACGATAAATTTCAAGCACACAGAATTTCTGAGTTTATAGATGAACAGGAAATAGCTGGGTGGTTGTCAAGATGGCTTGGTAGTCGCATTGTGATTCTGGGTGTGGCACAGGTGGTGGTGACAGCAGGTAGACTGGCATGGTGATTCTGGGTGTGGCACAGGTGGTAGTGACAGTGGGTAGAGTGGCATGGTGATTCTGGGCGTGGCACAGGTGGTGGTGACAGTAGCTAGAGTGACATGGTGATTCTGGGCGTGGCACAGGTGGTGGTGACAATAGGTAGAGTGGCATGCTGATTCTGGGCATGGCACAGGTGGTGGTGACAGTAGCTAGAGTGACATGGCGATTCTGGGTGTGGCACAGGTGGTGGTGACAGTGAGTAGAGTGGCATGGTGATTCTGGGCGTGGCACAGGTAGTGGTGAGAGTAGGTAGAGTGGCATGGTGATTCTGGGTGTGGTGCAGGTGGTGTTGACAGTGGGTAGAGTGGCATGGTGATTCTGGGTGTGCCACTGGTGGTGGTGACAGTGGGTAGAGTGGCATGGTCATACTGGGTGTGGCACAGGTGGTGGTGACAGTGGCATGGTGATTCTGGGTGTGGCACAGGTGATGGTGACAGTGGGTAGAGTGGCATGGTGATTCTGGGTGTGCCACTGGTGGTGGTGACAGTGGGTAGAGTGGCATAGTCATACTGGGTGTGGCACAGGTGGTGGTGACAGTGGCATGGTGATTCTGGGTGTGGCACAGGTGATGGTGACAGTGGGTAGAGTGGTATTGTGATTCTGGGTGTGGCACAGGTGGTGGTGACAGTGGCATGGTGATTCTGGGTGTGGCACTGGTGGTGGTGACAGTGGGTAGAGTGGGATGGTGATTCTGGGTGTGGCACAGGTGTGGTGACAGTGGGTAGAGTGACATGGTGATTCTGGGTCTGGTGCAGGTGGTGGTGACAGTGGGTAGAGTGACATGTTGATTCTGAGTGTGGCACAGGTGGTGGTGACAGTGGGTAGAGTGGCATGGTGATTCTGGGTGTGGCACAGGTGGTGGTGACAGTGGCATGGTGATTCTGGGTGTGGCACAGGTGGTGGTGACAGTGGGTAGAGTGGTATTGTGATTCTGGGTGTGGCACAGGTGGTGGTGACAGTGGCATGGTGATTTTGGGTGTGGCACTGGTGGTGGTGAAGTGGGTAGAGTGGCATGGTGATTCGGGGTGTGGCACAGGTGGTGGTGACAGTGGGTAGAGTGACATGGTGATTCTGGGTGTGGTGACAGTGGGTAGAGTGACATGGTGATTATGGGTGTGGCACAGGTGGTGGTGACAGTGGGTAGGTAGAGTGACATGGTGATTTTGGGTGTGTCACAGGTGGTGGTGAGAGTGGCATGGTGATTCTGGGTGTGGCAGTGGTGGTGGTGAGTGGCATGGTGATTCTGGGTGTGGCACTGGTGGTGGTGACAGTGGGTAGTGGCATGGTGATTCTGGGCGTGGCACAGGTGGTGGTGACAGTGGGTAGGTAGAGTGACATGGTGATTTTGGGTGTGTCACAGGTGGTGGTGAGAGTGGCATGGTGATTCTGGGTGTGGCAGTGGTGGTGGTGAGTGGCATGGTGATTCTGGGTGTGGCACTGGTGGTGGTGACAGTGGGTAGAGTGGCATGGTGATTCTGGGTGTGGCCCAGGTGGTGGTGACACTGGCATGGTGATTCTGGGTGTGGCACTGGTGGTGGTGACAGTGGATGGTGTGGCATGATTATTCTGCGTGTGGCACAGGTGGTGGTGACAGTGGGTAGGTAGAGTGACATGGTGATTTTGGGTGTGTCACAGGTGGTGGTGAGAGTGGCATGGTGATTCTGGGTGTGGCAGTGGTGGTGGTGACAGTGGCATGGTGATTCTGGGTGTGGCACTGGTGGTGGTGACAGTGGGTAGAGTGGCATGGTGATTCTGGGTGTGGCCCAGGTGGTGGTGACACTGGCATGGTGATTCTGGGTGTGGCACTGGTGGTGGTGACAGTGGATGGTGTGGCATGATTATTCTGCGTGTGGCACAGGAGGTGGTGACAGTGGCATGGTGATTCAGGGTGTGGCACTGGTGGTGGTGACAGTGGGTAGTGGCATGGTGATTCTGGGCGTGGCACAGGTGGTGGTGACAGTGGGTAGGTAGAGTGACATGGTGATTTTGGGTGTGTCACAGGTGGTGGTGAGAGTGGCATGGTGATTCTGGGTGTGGCAGTGGTGGTGGTGAGTGGCATGGTGATTCTGGGTGTGGCACTGGTGGTGGTGACAGTGGGTAGAGTGGCATGGTGATTCTGGGTGTGGCCCAGGTGGTGGTGACACTGGCATGGTGATTCTGGGTGTGGCACTGGTGGTGGTGACAGTGGATAGTGTGGCATGATTATTCTGCGTGTGGCACAGGTGGTGGTGACAGTGGCATGGTGATTCAGGGTGTGGCACTGGTGGTGGTGACAGTGGGTAGTGGCATGGCGATTCTGGGCGTGGCACAGGTGGTGGTGACAGTGGGTAGCGTGGCATGGTGATTTTTGGTGTGGCACTGGTGGTGGTGACAGTGGGTAGAGTGGCATGGTGATTCTGGGCGTGGAACAGGTGGTGGTGACAGTGGGTAGAGTGGCATGGTGATTATGGGGGTGGCACTGGTGGTGGTGACAGTGGGTAGAGTGGCATGGTGATTCTGGGCGTGACACAGGTGGTAGTAATAGTGGCATGGTGATTCGGGGTGTGGCACTCATGGTGTTGAAAAGTCTTGACCATTAAATGGTTAATTTGGGGCATTCTTGACCATTAAAGCACTAATGAGCCAGTCCTATCATGAGTAGTTTTTCAAAAATTAATCTTTTCTCATCTGTTTATGGCGATCATCTATGAGCAAAAGTTACCTCCCTTGCAGTACTTGAGTTTGAGTGATTGAGAATTACATCACGTGATTATAAGTAGATTCAAGTCTCAGCTCTCACACTCTCCAAATGTCTTAAGCAGGAAAAGGTGGGCTGAATGAGGAGGTCAAGAACACCTGTAAAGGTGTGTACAAACATTTCTGTCAAATCTATGTCACAGGTGATGATGATAATGATGATGACTCATGGTGATACACTTAAACCTCTTACAGGAGGGCTTTTGACAACATATCTTAAACAAGCACCATTTTTTGTTGGCAAAAGTTATTATCTATGAGGAATGACATGCATTAGCAATTCACCTGTAATTAGTAACCATTGTTGGTGCCCTTAACAAATCCCAGCTCAAATAAATTCGCTACAAAATAAACCATATTTTGTTATATATTTTGAAATTAATATGACTGGAGGTGGCCTGAAAATATTCAGCACCTTTCCTATATGTTAACCTCCTAATGGACCTTTCTATTTTTAGCTATGCCCCACCCATCTCCAGGTAAGCTCCACCCGCACCTTGCCCGTGTTGGGATCGATCGGTCTCTGAACTTCCTGACTATCAATTTCCAGAAAACTGTACGTGAAAGCTGTTGAATATTTTGAAACTGATTTGACTGCCTATTAAATAGTAGAAACATACAATTCGTACGTGTCTGACTATTAAGAATTAAAGACGGGCCCAATAGAATCATTTATGATGTAATGATTATGATGTCATCCTACACGCTGCTTAGCTGAGTATAACGTCATATGACATCAGAACATCGATGGATACTCTGTAAAGGTGAATTAAGATACAGGGAATGAATCAGTGAAATGCTTAGAGGACCACTTATGCCAGTTTGACTGTAATTTGATTATCTTAACTACTATATAGACGATATTAGGTGATAAATTAAGTGTATTATTTTACAAATATATGATATTAGTATGTCAAATAATGAGACCTTTAGTTTTCATTAAAGAATGCTGTAATAAGTGCGAGCAAGCTACAGTTGAGACATAGACGGCTTTAGAACAACTGTCAAAAGTTTGACAAACAGACAGGTGGGCAGGTAGATAGACGGGCAGGCAGGCAGACAGATAGAGGCTTCTACATGTGTTTATTCTGATTGCTACAACTTTTGTAATTGTTATTTTATAAAGTAGTAAATTAGCAGATGTCAGAGTACACTTACACACGCATACAACACAGGCACAGACGCACACATGCGTGCATGGACTAGACCTAAGTAGAATATCAGCCTTATTTAAAGTAACATTGTGAATATACAGCTGTTTGTATGAGCAATATTAAATGCTCATTCCAGGGAATACATTGTGGCCTGAAGGCCTGCCTGCACTGAATCTATGAATGAACATAATAATTGCTGGCTGTCATGTTGCGGTAGGCCTACATATCACGTGATTATTTCAGCCAGATCCCGCACACATTTCCAGGGTTAACTTATAATCATGCATTCACAGTGTGGCTGAGCCCCAAAACCATTCACCTGTGTCTGTTATAGAGGGAAGATATATAATATTACTGCTTACACAAATCTAGGGGGGGGGGGGGGACGTGTCTTTTGCTCACCTACAACATCAGTATTGGAATCAGGAACAAGAAATATATGAAAACTTAATTTTTGCTGTGAATACAAACATTTCTTTTAAGATGTAAATGACCCTTAGGGACTAATCATATATGACAAGTAATTTTTTTGGTGAAAACGTGGTCATTCATGATGGCCGCTATGCAAATTGACCAATCCATTTTCTTGAACATAGATAATTTTCTTGAATTTCATGTCAATCAGCAAAGTAGTTTTGGAAATATTAAACCATTCAATGGTCATGCTGGGCAAAACAGGCCTATGCTCTGGTCTTATGGAATTTACATTTACAGGTCAAGAAAATACAATTTTTGAAAATTTACCATTGCAATGTCATTCCAGGGATAATTCTTAAAGGATTGTCTTCTCTTGGCTTGTAAATGGACATTCAATAAGGATATATTAAAATTTTCTTGACCAAATATGGCCATTATAGGGTTAAATGTGTTCTTAGAAATAACACAAAGTTCGAGCTGGCACCTGACTAAACTGACCAATTATCATCACATGGATGACCTGATCGATTAATCAGATTTAAATTCTCAAATTGTTACTTAGCAGCCATCAAACCAGGGTCCTCTTGAACAAGCTTCATTCAGCCATTGCCTTATATGGTCTATCTCCAGTTTCATATCAATCGGATAAGCGCTTTCGGAGAAGAGGATCTTTAACAGTGTTTCAAAGATTGCTGCCGACGAAATCGACCTCTCTGCTTCGTTTGACTAACCTGATCAATCCAATTTTGTATGACTTACCTGATCGATCCATCTGATTTGAACTTATCAATTTCATATTCATCTGCTATTCATCTGCCAGTAAAACCTATATATCACCATTTATGGTGCCAAATTACATCAACTAACAGATGCTCAATTTTGATTGGTCGATGATGGCCATCCTCTCTGGTATCAAGTTCCCTTAAACAAAGTTAAATGGCCCTTAGTTCCTAATCATATGCCCACACTTTCAGCTCTCTCCCATTTCAAGAAACAACCAATCAATATGTACCCTCCTATCAAAACCTGAATCAACCGCAATATGGCCTCAGTACCACCCATTTGTTTCATTCATGAAGCTGTTGATCAACACCATCCATCCCTCCATTCATGACCTGCTCTCCTCACATTACCACTCTATTCATTATCTAGGGCAAGAAAGTCATAAACATCACACACATCCATCATTATCTGTCCACAGTCATTCAATATGTCTGCCTGGGCCTCAGGACATGGCTTGGAAAAATAGACCAAGTCAATATATCCCTATGGCGACGACAGCTTAACCTCCTTACCCCTTTAACCCTTGAAAATGTCTATTTGCAGACCAAGAGAAGACTATTTTTGAAAATTTAACACTAGAATGACTGGCTCGGTTATCGAGCCAGTCATTCTAGTTGTAAATTTTCAAAATAGTCTTCTCTTGGTCTGCAAATGGACATTTCTCAAGTCCACTGCAAAAGGTGTTTTTGGCTGATATAACAGTTAAAGAGTTAACTCGCTGATAAACCACACACATAAGAAATTACAAACTATTCATAAAATAACAAATATTTTGGTGAAAATTTTGAAACTAATCTGCTGATTACTGCCTGCAACAAAAACTGGACGCAGTCCAGTCGATTTAGTTTCAAAATATTCACCAGATTTCCTGTGTAGTTGTTTTGATATTCCTACACTGACATATTTTATGTATTAAAGGGTTAAATACATGTAGCTGGTTTTTATTACAACAGACACATGTTTAGATGCTCTATGGGATGATTTACAACAGACACATGTTTAGATGCTCTATGGGATGATTTACAACAGACACATGTTTAGATGGTCTCTGGGATGATTTACAACAGACACATGTTTAGATGGTCTATGGAATGATTTACAACAGACACATGTTTAGATGCACTATGGGATGATTTACAACACACATGTTTAGATGGTCTATGGGATGATTTACAACAGACACATGCTTAGATGGTCTATGGGATGACTTACAACAGACACATGTTTAGAGGGTCCATGGGATGATTAACAACAGACACATGTTTAGATGGTCTCTGGGATGATTTACAACAGACACATGTTTAGATGGTCTATGGGATGATTTACAACAGACACATGTTTAGATGGTCTATGGGATGATTTACAACAGACACATGTTTAGATGGTCTATGGGATGATTTACAACAGACACATGTTTAGATGCTCTATGGGATGATTTACAACAGACACATGTTTAGATGGTCTATGGGATGATTTACAACAGACACATGTTTAGATGCTCTATGGGATCATTTACAACAGACACATGTTTCGATGCTCTATGGGATGATTTACAACAGACACATGTTTAGATGGTCTATGGGATGATTTACAACAGACACATGTCTAGATGGTCTATGGGATGATTTACAACAGACACATGTTTAGATGCTCTATGGGATGATTTACAACAGACACATGTTTAGATGGTCTATGGGATGATTTACAACAGACACATGTTTAGATGCTCTATGGGATCATTTACAACAGACACATGTTTAGATGCTCTATGGGATCATTTACAACAGACACATGTTTAGATGGTCTATGGGATGATTTACAACAGACACATGTTTAGATGGTCTATGGGATGACTTACAACAGACACATGTTTAGATGGTCCATGGGATGATTTACAACAGACACATGTTTAGATGGTCTCTGGGATGATTTACAACAGACACATGTTTAGATGGTCTATGGGATGATTTACAACAGACACATGTTTAGATGGTCTATGGGATGATTTACAACAGACACATGTTTAGATGGTCTATGGGATGATTTACAACAGACACATGTTTAGATGCTCTATGGGATGATTTACAACAGACACATGTTTAGATGGTCTATGGGATGATTTACAACAGACACATGTTTAGATGCTCTATGGGATCATTTACAACAGACACATGTCTAGATGGTCTATGGGATGATTTACAACAGACACATGACTAGATGGTCTATGGGATGATTTACAACAGACACATGTTTAGATGGTCTATGGGATGATTTACAACAGACACATGTTTAGATGGTCTATGGGATGATTTACAACAGACACATGTTTAGATGGTCTATGGGATGATTTACAACAGACACATGTTTAGATGGTCTATGGGATGATTTACAACAGACACATGTTTAGATGGTCTATGGGATGATTTACAACAGACACATGTTTGGATGGTCTATGGGATGATTTACAACAGACACATGTTTAGATGGTCTATGGGATGATTTACAACAGACACATGTTTAGATGGTCTATGGGATGATTTACAACAGACACATGTTTAGATGGTCTATGGGATGATTTACAACAGACACATGATTAGATTCTCTATGGGATGATTTACAACAGACACATGTTTAGATTCTCTATGGGATGATTTACAACAGACACATGTTTAGATTCTCTATGGGATGATTTACAACAGACACATGTTTAGATTCTCTATGGGATGATTTACAACAGACACATGTTTAGATTCTCTATGGGATGATTTACAACAGACACATGTTTAGATTCTCTATGGGATGATTTACAACAGACACATGTTTAGATGCTCTATGGGATGATTTACAACAGACACATGTTTAGATGCTCTATGGGATGATTTACAACAGACACATGTTTAGATGGTCTATGGGATGATTTACAACAGACACATGTTTAGATGGTCTATGGGATGATTTACAACAGACACATGTTTAGATGGTCTATGGGATGACTTACAACAGACACATGTTTAGATGGTCTATGGGATGATTTACAACAGACACATGTTTAGATGGTCTATGGGATGATTTACAACAGACACATGTTTAGATGCTCTATGGGATGATTTACAACAGACACATGTTTAGATTCTCTATGGGATGATTTACAACAGACACATGTTTAGATTCTCTATGGGATGATTTACAACAGACACATGTATAGATTCTCTATGGGATGATTTACAACAGACACATGTTTAGATGGTCTATGGGATGATTTACAACAGACACATGTTTAGATGCTCTATGGGATGATTTACAACAGGCACATGTTTAGATGCTCTATGGGATGATTTACAACAGACACATGTTTAGATTCTCTATGGGATGATTTACAACAGACACATGTTTAGATTCTCTATGGGATGATTTACAACAGACACATGTTTAGATTCTCTATGGGATGATTTACAACAGACACATGTTTAGATGCTCTATGGGATGATTTACAACAGACACATGTTTAGATGGTCTATGGGATGATTTACAACAGACACATGTTTAGATGGTCTATGGGATGATTTACAACAGACACATGTTTAGATGGTCTATGGGATGACTTACAACAGACACATGTTTAGATGGTCTATGGGATGATTTACAACAGACACATGTTTAGATGGTTTATGGGATGATTTACAACAGACACATGTTTAGATGCTCTATGGGATGATTTACAACAGACACATGTTTAGATGGTCTATGGGATGATTTACAACAGACACATGTTTAGATGGTCTATGGGATGATTTACAACAGACACATGATTAGATTCTCTATGGGATGATTTACAACAGACACATGTTTAGATTCTCTATGGGATGATTTACAACAGACACATGTTTAGATGGTCTATGGGATGATTTACAACAGACACATGTTTAGATGCTCTATGGGATGATTTACAACAGACACATGTTTAGATTCTCTATGGGATGATTTACAACAGACACATGTTTAGATTCTCTATGGGATGATTTACAAGACACATGTTTAGATTCTCTATGGGATGATTTACAACAGACACATGTTTAGATTCTCTATGGGATGATTTACAACAGACACATGTTTAGATGGTCTATGGGATGATTTACAACAGACACATGTTTAGATGCTCCATGGGATGATTTACAACAGGCACATGTTTAGATGCTCTATGGGATGATTTACAACAGACACATGTTTAGATTCTCTATGGGATGATTTACAACAGACACATGTTTAGATTCTCTATGGGATGATTTACAACAGACACATGTTTAGATTCTCTATGGGATGATTTACAACAGACACATGTTTAGATGCTCTATGGGATGATTTACAACAGACACATGTTTAGATGGTATATGGGATGATTTACAACAGACACATGTTTAGATGCTCTATGGGATGATTTCCAACAGACACATGTTTAGATGCTCTATGGGATGATTTACAACAGACACATGTTTAGATTCTCTATGGAATGATTTACAACAGACACATATTTAGATTCTCTATGGGATGATTTACAACAGACACATGTTTAGATTCTCTATGGGATGATTTACAACAGACACATGTTTAGATGCTCTATGGGATGATTTACAACAGACACATGTTTAGATGGTCTATGGGATGATTTACAACAGACACATGTTTAGATGCTCTATGGGATGATTTACAACAGACACATGTTTAGATGCTCTATGGGATGATTTACAACAGACACATGTTTAGATTCTCTATGGGATGATTTACAACAGGCACATGTTTAGATTCTCTATGGGATGATTTACAACAGACACATGTTTAGATGCTCTATGGGATGATTTACAATAGACATATGTTTAGATGCTCTATGGGATGATTTACAACAGACACATGTTTAGATGGTCTATGGGATGATTTACAACAGACACATGTTTAGATTCTCTATGGGATGATTTAGCCCATTAATGGCCAAGCTGGCAACAAATCCACCTCAGCAATGGTCTTGAGGAATATTCAATTGCAGGTCACGAGAAGACTATTTATAAATATATATCATTGGAATTAACTAGCTCGAGCCAGTCACACAAGTGATATATTCAAAAAAACGTTCTTCTCTTGGTCTGCCAAATGGACGATTTTTTTGAGAAAATTAAAAAAATGTTACACAAATTTGAGGCAGGTTAAATAAAGCTTTAAAAGATTTAGCATGAAGTGAATTTGATCTCCTGTAAATATATTGCTAAAAATGTCACATAAACTGTCATGTGTACATAACATGAATATCAACATTAACCCGTACCACTCAAATTAAATTAAAAGATGAACTGGTGTTCATTTTTCTACAAATTTGATGCTGTCATAGACAGCAACATCTTCCACCAAAATTGTTTAAAAATGTATACCAGTTTCTTTGATATTGACGCAGTAAAAGACAAAATATTGACATCAGTGTGCTAAGGGCTAACTAAACATAGAAAAATATAATAAAAATTATGCAATTTATCGTAAAAACACCCATCACTGATTAATTCTACTGCAATTCTTCATTTTCATTTTCTATGACATTTGTTCAAATCCTGGGTCTTGTCTTTTTCAGATTCACTGGAGCATAACTGAGCTCACAGAGTGACAGTGCACCGCATAAGGAGCGGCGGGGTCATGTGTACTAGAGTAACACTGATTTTCATCATCACAGAAAATAATATCACGGAAACAAAACATATTCACTATAGAATATGCTGACAATAATTCTACTCAACCCTTTAACCCTCATAGCGGCCAAAAACAGCTTCTGCAGTGGTCTTGAAAAATCTCCATTCCCAGACCAAGAGAAGACTATTTTTTAGAATTTACCACTGGAATGAGTGGCTCGATAACCGAGCCAGTCATTCCAGTGGTAAATTTTCAAAAAAATAGCTACTTTTGCTATGCTACATGCCTACAATGCATACATACACCAAGCTTGATTACTGTATGACTTTGAAACAACAGGGTAGAATACGCTTTTGTTACCGACTGACGAACTAACTAACTAACTGAGGGATATCACAGTTTACTGGGCTGCTACCCACACGATCACCTGTCTAACATGACCAGTGACAGCCATTCGTATATAAACAAGCACAAATTTGTGCAATGTGCATCTCGTTTGCATTTGGATAAATTTTTAAACAACCCCAAATTTATCACACATCCTCAGGACCCCATGGCCAACCTTCTACCCAAGTCTGGGCAAAAGATCTTTACAGTAGAACCAAAGCTATTGACAAATTGTGTTTTTCAGACACATAGTTTCCAAAACAATCAGTTTCCCAATCTGGTCACCATGGCTGTGACCTTTGACCTTTAGACCACAAATTTATCATACATCTTCAAGGTGCCACGGGCAAGCTTTCCTCCAAACTAAAGCTTGAAATTAAAGCATTTATGGCAGGACTGGTCTGACTACCTAGGAACACGGTGGTTTATTAAGCTTCTACCCACAGCCAAAACTTCATATAATTGAGACTTGTAGTCACTGCATGAACCACTACAGTGCTCTAGAGAAATGTTAGTTTGTGGACAAAGACACTGACCATTAAGGGGCTAAGTACAATTTATTTCCAAATATGCGACAACAGTGGTCATCCACAATGATTAAAATGATCCGGGATATGAAAGGATTAAAGTATCTGGGTTTTATCCAGTTATTGGAATTCATGCAGTCAATCACTGTTAGTAGCTCCATCATCACTGTAATTATTTCAGTCTAACTTGAAGGTCCTATATAGCGATTCTATGAAGTGTCAGAAACATACACAAGGGAGACAATTCATTAGGATCAACACTTATTTTATACTAAGTACAAGTTATCTCCCTTGTCTTGATAAAGTTAGATTAAAATACATACATTGTCATTGGTACACATTAAAAATGCTGGCGCAAATTATTTTACTAACACACCAAGCCGGCCAAAACAGCTTCTACAATGCTCTTCAGAAATGTTGCTGAACAAGACAAGACTGTTTGTGAATATTTACCAGTGGAATGATTGGCTCGATAACCGAGTCGGTGATAAATAGTTAAACATCATCTTTTCTTGTTCTGCGAATGGAGATTTTCAATGAGAAAATTAACATTTTCCTGACAAATTTTAGGGTTTAAGGGTTAAGAGCCATTACAGAAAGACTCGCATATTAAAATTTAAAAATATTCTGAGAACAATAATCAGGATAGTTCCATAAATATTGGTACTAATCTCAATGCAACTATTATCTCTAACAAGAGGCCCAATGGGCCTGTATCGCTCACCTGGCATTTCAACTAATCTTACTTAAGTTTTACATCCATCAGTGTCACTTCCAATGACTTTCAGTCAAATGGTTTAGTTTTCAAGATATTGACAACAATCTGTCGACTGGTTTTTTTTGCATTAGTGATTTTGAACAATGTTTAAGTGAAAATAGATGATATCAGTGCTAACCACAGATGGTTTCTTAACTGTCTCACTGCTGCAAGCCAGTGCAGCCAATAATTTCAGTTTTCTAAAGCTCTTGACTTCTTGAATATTTTGAAAACAATTCGACTGAAAGTTGTTGGCGGCTTAGCCACCAACAACTTTCAGTCCAATTGTTTTCAAAATATTTATCAGGTTCAGAGATATAACCTTTAGAATATGTCGTCTGCAAAAACCCAGTCAGACAGAGGTTTAAATACAATTGAACAAAATGGTCTCTAAAGGCAGGTAGGTGGTCTTCATAGCAGGTTATTCCCCCAGCACCACACAATCCATTTAACACATGCGCATCTGGCTGAATCACCAAGTTAGCAGTAGGGGTAGGGTGAGCTGGAGTTGATTTAAATAATTTGACTGAGTCATTGCTGCCTTAGGCAGCAACAACTTTCAATCAAATACATTTCAAAATATTTTTAAGAGCATAGATGTCAGAGCACATAATACATATCTTAAATATTTCGGCAGTATTGGAAAGGTTAATCTGTTAATTGGAATTTAATATCTAGTTTGGCAATAAAATCTGACATGGTGATAAATCAATGGATGGTGGGAACAAACCTGTATTTGCCCTATGAAAGTGAGACTGCAAATATTTAAGGAGTGATAACTCTGGCATTTGACATCCTATCAGTTTCATTTTCACAACACATATATTAGATGCCGACATTAACATTGTGACCAAGTTTGGTGTCAATCCATCACGAAATAACAAAATGAGGCACCATTGTTGGTGATGGACAGACAGATGGATGGACAGACATACAGAAGGTGGATGGGGTCATCGCTATACGACAGCTGACTGACAAGTAAGCTGAGTTAAGAAAATCAATTTCGGCTTCAAAATCCATCAAATAAAAAAATTGAATATGGCAGCCAAACACGCTAAAATTTGATTGGTCCACGGCGGCCATGTTTTTTACCTATCAACTTCCCATGAACAAACTTTAATGGCCCTTAGTCCATAATCATATTCCCAAAATTTCAGCCCGATCCGTTCAGCGGTTCTGCAGAATAAGTCGTTTTCACGAAAACTAGGTCATCTAAGATGGGCACCAAACTATTTGGCCAATCAAGTTCCTTCGAACAAATTTGGTTCAGCTCTTGCCCTATATGATATTTCATGAGTTTTGAATCGATCCACTAAGCGGTTTCGGAGAAGATTTTTAAAGCCATTTCCTAAAATCGGCCAAAATCCAAGACGGCCACCTGCCAAATTGGCCAATCGACTTTGTTCTAACAAACTTGGATCCCTATACCATAAGGGTACTTCCGCCAAATATAATTGAAATCGGCCCAGTGGTTCTTGAGAAGTCGTTTAAAGAAAAGTTGACGGACCGACGCCGGACGGGCGCCATGGCATAAGCTCACTTGGCCATTCTAGCCAGGTGAGCTAATAATAGTAACTCCTTACCCGGTCAAGCTGACCAAAAGGGAAAAGCTGACCTCTGCAGTGGTATTGAGGAATGTCCATTTGCTGGCCCAGAGAAGAACATCTTTGAAAATTACCACTCTACTGAATAGCTCGACAACAGAGCCCGTCATTTCACTGATAATTTTAAAATGTTGTTTTGGCATGTATATTCTACCTTTAATAAGCAGAATATTTAGCTTTCTTGACCAATTTTGACCATTAAACATCCCAAAAGCTAGGTCTCCATCATAGACAGGTAACTGTACATTCAATTATTTATGACACAAAGAATGAAATGATAATGATTTCACACACACTAGATAAAATACATTTTCTTCATGACATAACAAATATTGTGCTGATTAGTTTGAAGTTAATTTCACTGAAAGCTTTGGTCTAGAATCTGATGTGACAAAGTTTAAGAATTAGTTGTGAATTCTTGCTGACATGATCATGTAAATTGGAACATTCAATGTAAATTCACTGTCTGCTTATAAATTATGTGCCAAGTATATCAATCTCAAAACATTAATAATGTATTTAAATCATCCATAAGGGAGACTACT
Organism: Chaetoderma sp. LZ-2023a; assembly: GCA_034401795.1. Lineage (NCBI taxonomy): Eukaryota > Metazoa > Mollusca > Caudofoveata > Chaetodermatida > Chaetodermatidae > Chaetoderma > Chaetoderma sp. LZ-2023a. The sequence goes on along the minus strand of CM067372.1, from coordinate 39,193,119 downwards.
CCTGTATGGTTTCTACTGTTATAATGATTTGGATTTGTAAGTTACCTCCCTTGAGCTGCAGTTATTCTGTAGTTTGATGTACCACAAAATAAAGTGCAATAAGTAGCGCATTAAGATTTGTCAAGATATAAATTTCTGCTCAGTGAATGTCCATTTGAATGTCAAGCAGACTATTTTTGAAAATTTACCACTGCAATGACTGGCTCGCTAATTGAGCCAGTCACTGCAATGGTAAATTTTTAAGAAGTCATCTCTTGGCATACCGTACTATGGATTCCTCAAGACCACTGCAGAGGCCATTTTTGGGCAGCATAAACGGTTAACATACACAGAAAATCATGATTAACATTTTGAAAATAGGTGTGACTGATAATGACCAATGACAAATACAAGAACAAGTGTTATACAAATAGTTGGTCACGTTTTCAGTAACAGTAGAAAATTAGAAAATGGCGGAAACGGCTTCTGCAGTGGTCTTCAGAAATGTCTATTTGCAGACCAAGAGAAGACTATTTTTTAACAATTTAATGGTTCAGCCAAAACCTGCCTCTGCAGTGTCATTGAAGATGTCCATTTGCAGGCCAAGATAAGACTATTTTGTATATTTAATCCTAACGAAATTATTTTTATGAATGTGACAAATATTAATAATTAATTTGTAACTCTTGCGGATGACAACACGCATATTGAAATTTCTAAATCAGTTTATTGCCTATCAATTAATTTTCAGGTACCTAAAAATAATAAATTATCAGGGGAGACTACTCATGAAGCATTAAAACAGTCTTGATTACCTCCCTTGATCTGTATTTAGATTTGGTGCATTTAAACTCACTCTGAATTTATAGGCTGGTGGAGGGGGGTCCAGGATGAGGGTGGGCTGGAGCAGGAGGGGCAGAAGCACTGGTGGTTGCGGTGGTGATATTAAATGAATTAATTTGTATATAAAGGGTGCTTAGCTCATTCAACCCCTAAATTCAAATGTCTCAATCATCCAGGCATCTAATGTCCATTTGCACACCAAGAGAAGACTATTTTTGAAAATTTAATACTGTGAACAATTTTTGAGACTAAGTTAACTGTACAGGTCTATCTGGGCACATATAGCTGGGCAGAGAGAAACACATGCATATTGGATATTAGTATACGATTAAAACAAAACTGACAACAACAAATTAAAATTGCAATGTTTGTTAATTAACCCATAAATATGGATCACACACAAGTATTCTTCAATACTATTTATTATTTGAAACAATTCTTTGCCTTTGAATAAATTCTCTGAGAAATATCAAAATATTTAACATAAGTATTCAAGGGAGACCACTCATGAAAGATTACAAATTCTACAATACAAAAATCTTAAATTACTTCCCTTGGCTTGTAGTCACCCAGTAAATTTATCAAAACGCCCAAACAAACTAAATTTAAGAATAGAAAAGTATCCGCACAGTCTAACAATGCGCAGAATGTAAGCTAGTGTCAAAACTTCAACAGCAGACTCGTCAACTTATTGTTGATAAGTAAAGGAAATAACAATGGTACCTACCTTCAATGGTCAAGATTTGATGACGTTTTTTTGCTTAAGGGTATTAATCTATATTCCGAATTCAGTTCAAATCCGTTTAGTCTACCATAAGTTATTGTTCAGAATAAATGAAGTTCGTATATTTCAAGGGACATAACACTTGTAAATATTGACGAAATATAACGGATCTCGAACTTGACCTCGGTTGTTATATAAGTAAGTTATATTCTAAATTTGGTTTAAATCCATTAGTTCTAATTTAAGTTACTGCAGATCAAAGATTATTTTTAAAATTTCATGAGGAATAACCCTGGCAAATAGACGAAAAGTAACAGAAAATGAGCTTGAAATCCGGTGAACAACCAAGTTATATTCCAAATTTGGGCGAGATCCATTTACTCCAACACAAGTCATTGTACGGAAAGCTATTATTCATGTACATATGTACATACACACATACATACGTCTGGAACAGGAACATACCTATATCCCTTCAAACTTTGTTTTCAAGGGGATAATTAACCCCTTTCAAGACTGATCACAAAAATCTAAATCTTTGTTTCCTGGTTGTTTATTTTGAGGTAGACCATTTTTTGAAAATTTACCGTTGGAATGACTGGCTCGGTTATACAGCCAGGCATACATTCCAGTGAAAGATTTTCAAAAATAGTAATTTCTAGACCAGCAAATGGAACTTCATCAAGATCACTGCAGATGCCATCTTCTGGCTGGCTTGCCCCTTAATCTGTACATGACCACATGGAAGAGGCATAATTATCATGCTTGAAAATGGGGTGAAGTGGGGGCTATGTGGGTGTGGCGTAATTTCCTACTAATATTTAACAAATGCTTACTTAGGTATACTTGCTTTGAAGTTAAAAATTCATTGACCAAAGTCAACACATCTGTGAGAAAAACAGGGACAAGTCTTGATGAGTTTTGATCAAGTCTATTTACTGCCACCGCCTTAGATAGCTATCTGAGCAATGTATTGGTGCATGTGAACTTGTTAGTGAGGAATGTACATGTATAGCTTCTCATTTACCTGATATAACAGCTGTTCACACATCATCATACAACTCCTGCAACGTTTGTGCATACCTGTGCGTACAGAAAACTGCATGCGCATCCATCATTGTATTATGACGTGCATGCATTTTTGTGCACTTGTGCATGCATGCATGCATGACTTAGCGTGTGTACTCATACGTAGTGTACATTAACAGATATGCGTGTGTGTGCATGAGCAGGATAATTGTGTATACTCTATATTTCCAGGCCACAAGTACTCTAGCTCTGTTTCATTCGTACTGACCTGCTTCAATCCTATCCAGCTACACAAATTACAGAACTGGCTTAGCACCCTGACTGACTGACCTAAAGCCTAAGTAGGTTAGTAGCATGGATTTTTCCCCAGGTTTTTCCCAGGTCACTGTCCTGTGGGCCCTGGCCAGACTGAAACCTGTTGCTCAGAGGATATCCTTTAATTATCTTCTGTCAAGCAGTTACTATAGAGTCAGCTGACAGGAAGCTGTTACAAATTAGTCAGCCGATACAAAAATCTCATGCTATGTATGCCAGAATTAGCAGCTTTCGGCATATATATTATCTACTGGCAATGGTGCTAAATTTATAAGCAACATTTATTTACAGGAATTATAAAGATGTTTTAATAGTACATTCCATCCCGATTTACTCAAAAAGCTTGTTTCACGGGTAAGCGAAGAGAAAAGTTGATGAATATTTTGAAAGCAACTTTAAAGACCTAATACCTGGTAAATCTCAAAATTTAATATACAGAAGGCATGTGGATCAAATGCTTCTAGTGTGGCAATACTCACTCTTGAACAGCGTTTCTTATAAATACGTCCACGTAATAGTAAACAAGATGCAAATTATGGATTTCACAAATATTAAAATTGCAATATAAACAGAACTTACAAATTTCACAGAATGCCAGAGTATTTAGTAGACCAGGCGCTGTAGCCAACTGATTAATTCATTTGATATCGGCTCTATAAATTATTGTTGTTCAGCGCTGCTCGGCTCTATTAGGCTTTGTTCTTTGAGGCTACATGGTGGTTCGCAACACACTGGCACCACTATTTTCGGTGACTGTCTAGACATATTTACGATTTTCTGAGTTGCCTCCAATCTGAGTGATCCATAAAGAAATGTAAGAAACCCGTGTGGGCGTATCTATTTATCCAGAGCAACAATAGCATAACAAATACGGGTGACAATCAGAATTTGTGTAAAATAATTAGTATGCATTAATAGTATACTAAGCTCGTTACATCGCAATCAAAGTATTTAAAATTTCAAAAATTGATATTAGCTCGCAGGTAATGCCTCTTTAATAGTTGCCAGCAGCAACAGCCTTTAGACAGATTGATTTCTAAATATTCAGCTGACACCATTTACCCCTTTAGCACTCAAGCCAGTAAAAATGTCCGCAGTCATCTTGAGAAATGTCCATTTGTGGACCAATATAAGACTATCTTTTAAAATTTACCCCTGGAATGAATGGCTGGATAACTGATTTTCTACAAGAAAATAGAAATCTTTTTAGGATGATAGGGTTAAAGTAGTGTGGGTTGCCATATCTGAGCTATTGGAATAGAGAACAAGAACGATAAAGGCGAAAGCCGAACCAGATGGTGAGTACGGGGTGTGGGGTCTCCATCCCCCCCCCCCCCCCCCCCTCATCACCCACACACACTCCTTACCCCCCGGAAAAAAAAAATCTAGATGCTCTCAGATAGCATCTCCTGCTTTTCCTGAGGTAAATATGTATCCCAATTTGGCTGTCAAATGGTTCTATTTCACCCATATTTGCCATCATGTCTGCTCTACAATTAATATTTGACCCAGAAAAATTATTACGTATCTTTCAAAGCCGACCAGATGGAGATTTACTGACCAAAAAAGAGGACGAATCCGGGAAAAAGATGTATCATAACCCTAGTTAAAGCATCGCATTATATATATTATTGATATACCTGAGGAACTGTGCTGCATTATTGTTAGCATATTACATATACGTGTGTGAGCCTGATGTTCAAACATAGAGGGAAGTGACAAGGTGGTGGCCTGGTGTTCAAGTGTGGAGGGTAATCAGTGTGTTGGATGGCCTGGTGTTCAAGTTCAGAGGATAATCAGGATGGTGGCCTGGTGTTCAAGTGTGGAGGGTAATCACTGTATGGTGGCCTGGTGATCAAGTGTAGAGGGTAATCACTGAGTGGTGGCCTGGTGTTTAAGTGCAGAGGGTTATTACTGGGTGGTGGCCTGGTGTTCAAGTGTGAAGGGTAAGCAGTGTGTGGAGGCCTGGTGTTCAAGTGTAGAGGGTAATCACTGGGTCATGGCTAGGCGTACAAGTATAGAGGGTAATCACTGGGTGATGGCCTGGTGTTCAAGTGTAGAGGGTAATCACGGAGTGATGGCTTGGTGTTCAAGTTTGAAGGGTAAGAAGCCTTGTGTGGTGGCCTGGTGCTCAAATGTAGAGGGTAATCACTGTGTGGTGGCCTGGTGTTCAAGTGCAGAGGGTAATCATTGTGGTGGCATGGTGTTAAATTGCAGAGGGTAATCACTGTGTGGTGGCCTGGTGTTCAAGTGCAGAGGGTAATCACTGTGTGTTGGCCTGGTGTTCAAGTGTGGAGGGTAATCACTGTGTGGTGGCCTGGTGTTCAAGTGTGGAGGGTAACCACTGTGGTGGCATGGTGTTCAAGTGTGGAGGGTCATCAGTGTTTGGTGGCCTGGTGTTCAAGTGTTGAGGGTAATCACTGTGTGGTGGCCTTGTGTTCAAGTGTGGAGGGTAATCACTGTGTGGTGGACTGGGGTTCAAGTGTGGAGGCTAACCACTGTGTGGTGGCCTGGTGTTGTGGCCTGGTGTTCAAGTGCAGAGGTAATCAGTGTTTGGTGGCCTGATGTTCAAGTGTGCAGGGTAATCACTGTGTGGTGACCTGATGTTCACGTGTGGAGGGTAAGCCCTGTATGGTGGCATGGTGTTCAGGCATAGATGGTAAGTAGGCACTGTGTCATGACTTGATGTTCAAGGCTTACAGACACTGCTACGTACAGTAAGCAATGAGAGCAGTGTGCGTTCTTGAACCACTCACTGGAACAATGCGACTCACTCTCCAAGAATAGCGTAGGTTGGTAGCTAATCTCTCTACTTGGACATAAGACACTATTAGCACACTATAGAGCATGGATCTCTGGAGAAGGCTCAATAGATAGGGAATGTAGGTACTGTGAAACAAATCATAAGGATAGTGGTACAACAGAGGGAGCCATTTCTAGCTATGCAGCGCCCATTTCTAGCTATGCATTTCTAGCTAAGCACCGTCCATTTCTAGCTATGCACCACCCATTTCTTCTGCCTCGCGTTTGGGTGGCGAGTAGCCTACCACTAGACCAGCATCCAATGAATATTTTGAAACTAATTTGACTGGAATCTGTCAAATTATTCGCAAAATGTTTATTTAATTGTAGATTCACCAAAGACATACAGTTGAGATGATCATACTGTCAAACCTTGGCTCCTTTCCTGACAGACCTACACCATGTCATTGTTCTGAGTTAGCAAGTGGCATATTTTGCCATGTCATTAGATACTTGAGTGCTAGACTGGATCCCTCCAATTTGATAGAAGGGTGTATAGTACAATCAGTGTTTTAGAGGGATGGATATGCATATGATGGCAATGAGGCTGGGATCTATAGAGTCTTAGAGGAACAACAGCATAGTAATATCCAAGAATGGCATAGGTAATATGAATTCCCCGGTGAGAAGACGAGAGGATGTTTGGTGTAATGGTTAGCCCTCTGGACCTCTTAACTGGAGAACTGGGTTCACTCCTGAGTGGCGGAGTATCTTTTGAGACATTGGACAATCTCCTTCACTCCTTGCCTCTCTCGAACCAGGAGGATAAATGGGTACCAGTGTAAATAAAGACAATATTGTTTAACTCAGATGTCCCTGCAATCACTGGAAATACCTTTCTCTATGTAGTAGGTAGCAATTTTATTCAAAGCCTTCATATTATTAAAAAAATTTTAAAAAGAAAAAGAAAAATCAATAAAGAACTTTATTTTAAAAAAAAAGGAAATTGACAAAAATTGTAAGTTTTTACATTAAAAAATCTTGGCCCTATAAAGATGATTCATCGAAAAGGTGCCTCTACCCTTCATAAAGAAGCCACATGTCAAGTTTTATTTAATTATTTTAAGCAATTCTGTATGATATGGTGTTTACGAGGAAATTGACAAAAATCATGAGCTTTTTGCATTAAAAAGCCTATTTTCACCCAAAATCTTGATCCTATAAACGTGAATTCTGCAAAAGACACATCTGCATATCATACCTGAGGCATATACCAAGTTTTAATAAAATATCTGATGTGGGTCTTTATGATATGCTGTTTATGAAGAAATTGACCACAATTTTGCATTAAAAAGCCAATTTTCATCCAAAATATTGAACCTATAAACGTGAATTCTTCAAAAGGCACATCTGCTTATCATAACTGAGGCATACACCAGGTATCATTAAAATATCTGAAGCGTTTCTGTATGATATGCTCTTTACAAAATATTGTGGACAATAGGCAGGCAGGCAGGCAGGCAGACAGACAGACAGACAGACAGACAGACAGACAGACAGACAGACAGACAGGCAGGCAGGCAGGCAAGCAGGCAGACATACACAGACAGACAGACACAGTGATTACTATAGGGGTTCTGCACCAGAGTTTTGCAGCTTCTGGTGTGGGGCTTCCGGTGTGGGGCCATAACAACTAGGGAAGTTATCCGTAATGGCATAATTTATTGAAAATAAAACCTGTCTAGATATGGCATGAATGGGACCCAGACATTAAGGTGCATATTCACAGCAGAATGGTTCAAAATAAAACTTTTAAAACTATATACTTTTAGAGGCTCAAATTGTGTACCTCAATGTAATGAAACGAAATAAATCTTAGCATATGATGATTTCATTCTGTATATATATATATTAATATAATTTTTTTAAGTTTTCAAATTGAATTAGAGGCACGGGTCCCTAATTCAAATTCACAACTAAGCCTTAAAAAATCTTGGTATATGCAATGAAATCATCATATGTTAAGATTTATTTCTTTTCATTACATTGAGGTACACAATTTAAGCCTTTAAACGTATATAATTTCAGCAATTTTATTTTCAAGCATTTTGGTGTGAATATGCACCTTTAGTGACTAGATAAAGGCTTCCGGACTATGGCATGTGATGTTCAAGATAAGGATACACGTATGTATTATAGCTAGGCACATGCGCATGAACCCACTAATATTACACAGCATTTCATTTACATGACAACTATACAGGTAACCTGTTGAATATTTTGAACTAGTTTCAAAATATTCAACAGAATGTTCCTTACGTCATAAAGCAGTTGTCGTTTCTGTTCGTTGATGGTCTAAACCTTTGACACTCAAATGTGTTCAAGAAAATTTCAATTTTCTCATAGAAAATGTCCATTTGCAGACCATGAGACCGCTTTTTAAGAAAATTTACCACTGAAATGACTGGCTTGATTATTGAGCCAGTCATTCCAGTCATAAATTTAAAAAAATAGTCTTTTCTTGGTCTGTAAATGGAAATTTTTCAAGGCCAGGGCAGAGGCCGTTTTTGGCTGATATCAGTGTTAATGGGTTAAGAAAGTGTCCCTCAGGGGGACCCGGGGGGGGGGGGGGGGGGCTAATACGAAGGGTGGAATAGGTGCTGTGGAGGTGTGTATGAGGGACAGTGGCACATGATGTTTAAATGTTTGACTGCTGAGTTTTTGCAGACAACATATTTCAAGGGTTATATCGCTAGACCTAGTAAATATTTTGAAAACAATTTGACTGAAAGTTGTTGGTGCCTAAGGCACCAACAACTTTCAGTCAAATTGTTTTCAAAATATTCAGCAGGTTCCGAGTTATTGTCCATTGTAATTATTGTCTGGTGGCTTCCAGCGGTGAGACAGTTAAGATGGGTACGTGTTTAAAAGAGGTTTTGTAGGGACAGTGTCACCCGGTATGCCTGCAAATGCAAACACACTATCCACCTAGTGTATGTTATCAATGGCCATGACAAATCATGGTAACAGTTGAACAAAGTCAATCAAAGAGCGCTTCATAATATTTATCCTTTGCTTAATAAATAACATCTTTTCTATCTGTCTGTATATGTAATTGTAAGTTGATGTGAATCTTCTTGTGCAGAGCTTGAATCCAATAATGATGCAGTCATAATGTATTTATTCTGTGGACAGAAGCCAGACAGACCCGGATCCGCCGCTGTTCAGTTCAAGGTAGGCGGAATTGTCCATAGATGAATATCTAAATTTCAAGGCAACTGCATAAGAAAGGGGTTTAATTTTTTGAAAATAATCTGACTGGAAGCCATTTGGTTCCATGAAAAAGCAATGGCTTCCTTGAAGAAGCAATAGCTTCCAAGTAAACTAATTTCCATCAGTATCATTCCTCTGACATTCTATCAAGTCTGTAGCGGCAGGGGGCGGGGGGAGGTTAACTAGCTTTAGAGAGATCAATATCGAGCAGACATTGGCCCACACACACACATGTCAAATGTTCTACTTTGTTCAAGGTCAGTCTGTCTAGCGACGATATTAGGTACGTGTTAAATACCCAACATCATGACAATGGACCCTTTCCAATATTATCTATGCCCCGCCCATTTTTATCTAAGCTCAACTCACACCTCGCTCATGTTGGGATCGATCTCTGAACTTCCTGACTATCAATTTCCAGAAAACTATACATGTAAGCTGTTGAATATTTTGAAACTAATTTGACTTGCCGCTGTTGCTGCCCAAGGTAGCAACAGCGCCCAGTCAAAGTAGTTTCAAAATATTCAACAGAATGTTTATTAAAATTAATGGTAAAGACATACAATTCACACGTATCAGATTATTAAGCGCTAAAGACGGATTATATCGCGTCATTCGTGGCGTCATGATAATGACTTCACCCTACACGTCACATAGTTGATTATGACATCATATAATAGATGGAAACTTTGAAAAGTCCATTATTCTAACAGAAATCTGAATGCAAGTCCTTGTTACCGAGAATGCTCAGTCAAATTTTCCTTAAAATACTGACCAGAGCTCAGACTAGAATACTGAACAGAGCTCAGACGTAGCCCGCGAGATGCACAGTTTTACGGAGACCAAGTCTGAAATGGGTACAAACTCTAGACACAGACATGCGATCAATATGGTTGATAACCTTTTGTTTGGCATAATCAGAAAATCACAAAGTAGACAAAGTGAGTTGATTCATTCACCTAACCCCTTTAATCATTAAATTTGGTCAAGAAAATTTTTCAACGCCGCTTTCTAGGTTACCCATCAATCATATGATGTCATAACCAACTAAGTGGCGTGTAGCCTGACATCATAATCAATTACCACATGACGTCATGAATGATGTAGATAAATTTTTCACGAAACCGTAATTGATAATGGACTAATCGTTGTTGGACGAATTGTATGTTTAATAAACATTCTGTTGAATATTTTGAAGCTAATTTGACCAGTCAAATCAGTTTCAAAATATTCAACAGTTTACCTGTAGTTTTCTGGAAATTGATAGTCAGGAGGTTCAGGGATCGATCGATGCCAATACCGTCACAAACTCATCTCTGTCTGCAAATTATGGACATTTCTCAAGACCAGTGCAGAATGTGTTTTTAGCTGGCTTGAGTGTAAAAGGGTTAACGGTCAATGTTCCATCAGTCCACCTGCTTATCAGAGATGAGTAATCAAATATATATTGATGCCAAGCCGACTGCCAGTCTAAGAATTATTACAAATGATTGTTTAACATCTCATTTGAAGCAGCTCTAGAGAGATGTAAGTAAATTTACAGCGAGATGTGGGTCTGCCCACGGGGAGAAGTGTGGGTGTGGATATTGAGAGTGGTGTGGGTGGAATCTGTGTCAGAATTCAATTGTTGGGTTATCAGCCACACATATGAGATAATTATGTATCCTTTGTGGAGGTGGAGGTGGGAGAATAATAAGTCTAGAATTATAAACTACGATGCCAAAGCATTTGCGTAGACTATATTGATTCAGTGGAAGCATGTGGTCATATTTAAAAAAAAAATTTGTAATTCGTCACTGGAATGGCTGGCTCGATTAGTGAGCCAGTTATTCCAGTGACAATTTTCAAAAATAGTTGTCTCCTTGCCCGCAAATGGACAGTCACTAAGAAAAGAAAAGATGTTTCATTTTCATTTTCAACTTTCTTTATCAATCTTGATGACTAAAAGCTATTCACTCAATCGAATGGTGATAGATATTACATGACTAGATACTATGTGACTAGATATAACACAACTATATACTATGTGACTAGATATTACATGACCAGATATTATGCGACTAGATATTGTGATTTTATATTACATGACTAGATATAAAGTGACTGTGACTAAATATTGTGACTAGATACAGCATGACTATATATTACCTGACTATATATTCCGTGACTAGATATTATGCGACTATATATTACACGACTACATACTATGTAATTAAGTATTACGTGACTAGATATCACATGACTAGATATTACTTGACTAGATACGTGATGACTCGATATGATGTAACTATATATTACATGAGTATATATTATGTGACTATATACTACGTGACTAGATATTTCATAACTATATATTACATGACTATTATGTGACAGTGGCATTAATGTACTGAAGATACAAGTGTGTTATATTCTAGCAGGCATAAACAGTCTATGGTATATATGTCTGTGATTTTAATTTTACAAACGTCTCAAATAATTGATTCACTTGGAAGCTGCCATGTAATGTAGGACTGATGTTTTTCCACTGAAGCTCAGTAAATTAAGAAAAGTCTTCTTGACTTGACTTACAAATGGTCATTTTCTATGAAAAAATTTAAATTATCTGCACCAAATTTGAACATTAACCCTTTCGCTGATAAATTCTGCATATACTCATCTTCAAGGCAACTATATAGAAAAATGGCTTCCAGTTAAATTAATTTCAAAATATTCAACAGAATAAGATTTATGTCATAAAGAATTTACTTTTTCAGGGATTTGTGCGTTAAAGGGTTAATGCTGAAAGTGTTTATGTCAATTTGACACATACATATCTGAACCCATCGTCCTATCTCACGGTCTCACCCTCCCACTCTGAACCCATCGTCCTATCTCACGGTCTCACCCTCCCACTCTGAACCCATCGTCCTATCTCACGGTCTCACCCTCCCACTCTGAACCCATCGTCCTATCTCACGGTCTCACCCTCCCACTCTGAACCCATCGTCCTATCGCACGGTCTCGCCCTCCCACTCTGAACCCATCGTCCTATCTCACGGTCTCGCCCTCCCACTCTGAACCCATCGTCATATCGCACGGTCTCGCCCTCCCACTCTGAACCCATCGTCCTATCACACGGTCTCGCCCTCCCACTCTGAACCCATCGTCCTATCGCACGGTCTCGCCCTCCCACTCTGAACCCATCGTCCTATCGCACGGTCTCGCCCTCCCACTCTGAACCCATCATCCTATCGCACGGTCTCGCCCTCCCACTAACGCTCCCGTGTTGTGTCCCGTGCTTGCAGGCTTTTGATGTCTGGGCTAAGTCCGCGAAATGTCATGAGGTCAGTCAACTACCGCCTAATAAAATTGCTCAGTTATTACCATCCTACTAATATACTGTCAATCACATAGATTGACATTCGTGTCTCGCATTTTGCTCTCCGTCGATATCTACTTTTAGATATATAGCGAGATTGAAGTAGGCAGAAATCTGATTGGCTACCTGAAAACTGGCAGCGAACATAGCGAGAAATTGCGGGTTTGCAAGTACGGCCTCGACCAGTGAAGCGATGTGAGTGGGCGTAAGTTGGTACAATGATCTGAACCTGGCTGCGGCAGCAATGACCAATCCAATCACCATCAAGATTAGTCAAATCATATATACCTGCTACATCATAAAGCCGTGTCTGTCTCAGTGATTAGCGCACAATGCTCATTGGCATTTTCAGGCTTAGTGGGCTAAGGTAATGATGATTACTTGGCCATATAATGAGCTGGCAGCACAAACCCGGCCTCTCTCATTGTCTTGAGAAACTTGGTGTTTTAATAGAGAATACTTTCGAGAATGTACCACTTGAAATCCAAGAGGAAGTCTTCTCCAATAGTTTTCTCTGGATGCAAATGGACATTAACAAACTAAGCAATCAATAATGTACCTTGACCATTAGTGAGTTAAAGGGATACCTCCGTTAACCCTTTCACTGACAAACCCCTGAAAAGTAAATATTTTACCACATAAAACATATTCCGTTTAACATTTTAAAATTAATTTGACTTAATTCAACAGTTTTTCTATATGGTTGTTTGCCTTGAAAATGATGTATGGGGAATTCATCGGTGAAAGGGTTAAACATATGTAGATGAGAGTTACTGCGTTAATCCATATTTAATAAACTCACAATATGCCACATAAGTTGCTTTATTTATGGCAATTGATGTGTGTAGCAACTAAAATGGCAGCTTCTCGTTTAGTTTACCTGCTCTCTGGTCACATAAATAAGGTATATAATAAATGTCCCAAGGTCCATAGACCATAGTGGTCACCTAGCTGGTAAGGAACTGTAAACATGTTTACATTAATTAATGCCTAACACTAATGGCCACCAAAGAAAGCTCCATTGCCTGATGGGGCAAACATAACAAATGTCATTTACAAATGGGGCAATGGTCACAAGTAAAGACATGAAGAGGAAATGCAAGAATATTAGAATCATTGACACCATTGACCAATTGAAAAAGTACCATTAATTAATGGGGCAGCCATCCCTGACATTACTCTCAAATTGTTCAAATGCAAGAATATTAGTGTCATTGACATTATTACCCCCTCAGCAATGTCACATGACCATATGCTGTTATTTGATTGGCTAAGATCAGTCATGTATAATCTGGTGTTTTCCTCACGCGAGGGCAATACTACACGGTATTCACCACGCGAACATCGTGTTTTCGTCTTAATGCGCAGATTAATTATGATGTAACAATAGCCAATGACGAAGCTCATGACGTCATAAGTGATGATGCATTTTGAAACTGACGTCATAAAGTGCTGAACATTGGCAATATTTAAGATAAGATAAAATTCTCTCACTCGCCAACCCCCCCCCCCCCCCCCCCCCACCTCTCTCTTTCTTAATCTCTCGCTGATGTCTGAGGGGTAATAAATTCCAGTGTTTTGACGGAAGTACTGGCTGTTACCACACGTGCAAACAAATATATTTCCCTCGCTACGATCAGGAAATATAAAATGTATTTCCCTCGCTACAATCGAGAAATACGTTTGCACGTGTGGTAACAGCCTGTACCCCCGCCAAAACACTGGTGTAACTAATATTATTCACCGATGGAAAACATACCATTGATCAATGGGGCAGCCATCGCTTACACAATTGTCAAATTATTAGCGTACGAAATGAACATTTCTGATAAATCTTGTTTTAATCCATGAACAATTTACGAAACGTGACACAGATAACTTTCCCCATAGTGTTCAATACCTAAAGACACCTTAAAGAGCCAGAGTTATGTCCCTTATTTCAAGTTGTCACGTCATATTCATAGCGCATATAGATATTTGACAGAAGAAACATATTTGCTAAATTTGGTTTTAATCAACAATTGACGATCAAACACATTTTCACCATAGGGTTCAATAGTTGAAGACTTAATGAACCAGAGTTATGGCCATTATTCAAAGGTGCAGACTATTTATATTCATAGTTCAAATAGATATTTGACTTTAGAACATATCTACTAAATTTGCTTTTAACCTATCAGCATTGGTGAAGACATGTATTTTCCCTGTAGGGCTCAATACTTAAAAATGCCTCAATGAACCAGAGTTATGGCCCTTGTTTAAGGGTGTGGCAACTTCATATTCATATCTTCAATAGATGTTGTCTAAATGAATATATCTACCAAATCTAGTTTTAATCCATCAATAAATGACGAAATGTGCCACAAACGTATTTTCTCTACAGGCTTCAATACTTAAAAAGGCCTTAATGAACCAGAGTTGTGGCCCTTGTTTAACGGCATGGGCACTTAAATAGATATTGCCTAAAGGCACACCTCTGGCAAAATTTGGTTTTAATCACTTTATAAAGGATAAAACGTACCACAAACGTATTTTCCAAATAGGCTTCAATACTTTGAAAATATAGCAAGGGCCATAATACTGCTATTTGTGGGCGTGGCCTCTCCATCTTTAGAAACCCCATAGATATTGCTGCAAGGAGCATATCTTCTAAATCTGGTTTTAATCCTTCGATAAATGCCAAAATATGCCACAAATGTATTTTCCCCATAGGTTAAGTAGTTTGAAAATATGGCAAGGGCCATAACTCTGCTATTTGTCGGTGTGGCCACTCCATCTCCAGAGGACCCATAGATATTGCCTAAAAGAACATAGACGCCAAATTTGCTTTTAATCCATCAACAAATGGCAAAATGTGCCACAATTGTTGACAGATGATACACAGACAGACAGACAGACAGACAGATCTAGAAGAGCCAATAATTCCAACAATTTATGAATAGCAGATTTTCTTGATGATACGCAAGTGGCTCTCTGTTAGTGATATCAAGATCACGCAGCCAACATTACAATATTCCTCGACTCTCACTATATTTGGGTGGGGCTACAAAGAGTTATACCCCTTGATGTATGTGATCAGTATATGGTCATGAAAGCTAGTAAGAAGTCAATAATTCCATAAATGACAAAACCTAGCACCAAAGCAATATCTTTCACCATTGGATCACATACTGAGAACCTTTTTAAGTGGTGGTATGGCTATTTGGCATCCAATCAACTCCATCTTAACCATGTTTTAGATAAATTCATCCACAAATAGTGAAGCAATTGACACACAGACGGACAGCCACCTGGATGGGGTAGCATGGGGTGTGAGGAGATCGATAGTGCCGAACAGTCTACAAGCCAGTAGTAAAGCACCCTCGTAAAACACAACCTTCTCCTGATGCAGTCTCTGCTTGCATGCCTGCACCATAGATATAAAGTACAATAATGTTGGGTATTTATTTACATCTCCTGATGCATTCATTACCCAACTCTCACTCCATCTTTATGCCATTCCATCACACCCCAACCCATCCCCATCCATACCCCACCACCCACCCACCCACCCCATCAACACCCCACCACGTATAAGAGCATAATGTTGGTATTTACAGTTGTGCTAAATACCACAGAGGCAGATTTTCTCTGAATTAATTACCGTCTATGATATCTATATCAAGCAGCTATGTGAACAATCCAGCAATTACACTCAACATTCTAGACATACAGTACAGCTCAGAAATAAAATAACTTGTTTCCAAAACAAAATAAAATGTACTGTTGAGTGTTGGATTGGAAGACATTTCTGCCTAAAGCAGCAATGGCTTCCAATCCAATGAACATTTCCAGTTTTAGCTATGCGCCCGCCCACCTCTAGCTAAGCTCCACCCACACCATACTCGTGTTCGGATCCATCGATCTTTGAACTCCCTGGCTATCAATTTTCATAAAACTATGCAGGTAACCTGTTGAATATTTTGAAACTAATTCGACTATGGCAGCAACAGCGCCCAGTCAAATTAGTTTCAAAATATTCAACAGCATATTTATTAAACAGTAGACATACAATTCGTACACCATGTCAGACTATTAAGCGTTAAAGACGGACTATTTGGAATCATTCATGACATCAGGATTATGGCGTCGGCCTACATAGTCGGCCTACACTTCACTTTGTTGATTATGATGTCATATGATTGATGGATAAACTGGAAAGGTGAATTATGTTCAAAGATATTCAACAGAACATTTCTTACTAACTAATAGGTTTCTGTTTTGGAACCATGTAGAGTTGTTTCTGTGCTATAGTGTACATGTAATGGACCTTTCCATTTTTAGCTATGCTCCGCCCATCACTAGCTAAGCTCCACCTACACCTCGCCGTGTTGGGATTGATCGATCCCCGAATGCCCTCGCTATCAATTTCCTGAAAACTATACAGGGAAGCTGTTGAATATTTTGTAACTAATTTAACTGGGTGCTGTTGCTGCCTATGGCAGCAACAGCGCCCAGTCAAATTAGTTTCAAAATATTCAACAGAATATTTATTAAATAGTAAAAGCAAACAATTTGTACAACAAAACATAGACCGTCTTCAAATATGCATTCGTGACTACTTATCGACGTCATTCATTATGATGTCATTGTACACATCGCGCAGTTCATTATGACGTCATATGATGATGGGTGGGTACTCTAGACAGGTGAATTGTAGCAGCAAATACCTACCAGTGATTGTTAGTATGCATCTCTATGATAACACATTTCATCCTGTATGTTACAATATATGACACAGTCCGACATCATATGGGTAAAATTGCTGTAAATTATTTTTGCAAGCCATCTATCTGATTATTGTCGCCATCATAAACAGCAATAGCTTTGAATCAAGTAGGTGTTCAAAAAAGTTGAATGTGTTTTAACAACGTGTTGGTTAATTATGAACAATTAGATTAACCCTTTAACCTCAAACTGATCAAAAACGGCTTCTGTTGTGGTCTTGAGAAATATCTAATAGCAGGCCATGAGAATATTTTTCTTAAATGTACCACTAACCGAGCCAGTCACTCCAGTGATATATTTTTTTTAATAATCTCATCCTCTGCAAATGAAAATTTTTGATGAGAAAATTGAAATTTTCTTCAACTAATTTGAGAGTTAAAGGGGTAAAAAAGCAGTTATGTTCTAATATAAGATATAAGTGATTAGAAATCATTAATCATATGTTCTAAAAATAGACATGTCCAGCCAGACTATATCTGTTTGTACACAGTTCATTCAGGTAATAGAAGATAAATGCGTGCTTGCGACAGTCGTGTGTGCATGCATATGTGCATGCGTGCGTGTGTGCTATATCATCGGCTTACATTCCATTCACAGTTTTATTATAAATGGCATTGTATGAGTCATTCATATTTCAGGCAACATGAATGCCACAATTAAATGGCTCGCATGTCTCCTCTGTCACAGAAACCTTGACCTTTGACCTTGTGACCGTAATGTCATCATTCTGCTTTCTAACATTATAGGTAATCATGTATCCAAGCTTAGTTCCAATAGGATTAACCAATCCTGAAATATAAATGAAAATGTTTTGCTAAACACAAAAGCGTAACATTGGAAAAGTACATGTCAAATAGCAAGGTCGGAATCACCTTGACCTTTGACCTAGTGATC
The DNA here is from genome assembly GCA_034401795.1 of Chaetoderma sp. LZ-2023a. Classification (NCBI taxonomy): domain Eukaryota; kingdom Metazoa; phylum Mollusca; class Caudofoveata; order Chaetodermatida; family Chaetodermatidae; genus Chaetoderma; species Chaetoderma sp. LZ-2023a. The sequence goes on along the minus strand of CM067372.1, from coordinate 39,175,192 downwards.
TCACAATCATATTACTGTCTCCTTATTGTATAGGCAACCATATATTAAAGTTTGTTTCCAGTAGGATTAAGCAATCCTAGAATATAGGAAACTATGGTTTGCTAAACAGATTGTTCACACACCATGAGACTCATCCACTCGATTGACCAGTTTCACAACGACTCATCCACTCCATGACCGGCTTCACCATCAGACACATCCACTCCATGACCAGCTTTACAATGAGACACATCCACTCCATGACCAGCTTTACAATGAGACTCATCCACTCCATAACCAGCTTCACCATGAGACTCATCCACTCCATAACCAGCTTCACCATGATACTCATCCACTCCATGACCAGCTTCACCATGATACTCATCCACTCCACGACCAGCTTCACGATGAGACTCATTCACTCCATGACCAGCTTCACAATGAGACTCATCCACTCCATGACCAGCTTCACCATGACTCATCCACTCCATGACAGGCTTCACAATGAGACTCATCCACTCCATGACCGGCTTCACAATGAGACTCATCCACTCCATGACCGGCTTCACAATGACTCATCCACTCCATGACAGGCTTCACAATGAGACTCATCCACTCCATGACTGGCTTCACAATGAGAGTCATCCACTCTATAACCAGCTTCACAATGAGACTCATCCACTCCATGACCGGCTTCACAATGAGACTCATCCACTCCATGACCGGCTTCACAATGAGACTCATCCACTCCATAACCAGCTTCACAATGAGACTCATCCACTCCATGACCAGCTTCACCATGAGTCATCCACTCCATGACCGGCTTCACAATGAGACTCATCCACTCCATGACCGGCTTCACAATGAGACTCATCCACTCCATGACCAGCTTCACCATGAGACTCATCCACTCCATGACCGGCTTCACAATGATACTCATCCACTCCATGACCAGCTTCACCATGAGACTCATCCACTCCATGACCAGCTTCACAATGAAACACATCCACTCCATGACCGGCTTCACAATGAGACTCATCCACTCCATAACCAGCTTCACAATGAGACTCATCCACTCCATGACCGGCTTCACCATGAGAGTCATCCACTCCATAACCAGCTTTACAATGAGTCTCATCCACTCCATGACCAGCTCCACAATGAGACACATCCACTCCATGACCAGCTCCAAGAGACGCATCCACTCCATAACCAGCTTCACCATGAGACTCATCCGCTCCATGACCATCTTCACCATGAGACTCATCCACTCCATGACCGGCTTCACAATGAGACTCATCCACTCCATGACTAGTTTCACAATGAGACTCATCCACTCCATGACCGGCTTCACAATGAGACTCATCCACTCCATGACCAGCTTCACAATGAGACTCATCCACTCCATGACCGGCTTCACAATGAGACTCATCCACTCCATAAACAGCTTCACAATGAGACTCATCCACTCCATAACCGACTTCACCATGAGACTCATCCACTCCATGACCGGCTTCACAATGAGACTCATCCACTCCATGACCAGCTTCACCATGAGACTCATCCACTCCATGACCGGCTTCACCATGAGACTCATCCACTCCATGACCAGCTTCACAATGACTCATCCACTCCATGACCAGGTCCACAATGAGACACATCCACTCCATGACCAGCTCCAAGAGACGCATCCACTCCATAACCAGTTTCACCATGAGACTCATCCACTCCATGACCAGCTTCACCATGAGACTCATCCACTCCATAACCAGCTTCACAATGAGACACATCCACTCCATGACCGGCTTCACCATGAGACTCATCCACTCCATGACCGGCTTCACAATGAGACTCATCCACTCCATAAACAGCTTCACAATGAGACTCATCCACTCCATAACCGGCTTCACCATGAGACTCATCCACTCCATGACCGGCTTCACAATGAGACTCATCCACTCCATGACCAGCTTCACCATGAGACTCATCCATTCCATGACCGGCTTCACCATGAGACTCATCCACTCCATAACTAGCTTCACAATGACTCATCTACTCCATGACCAGGTCCACAATGAGACACATCCACTCCATGACCAGGTGAGCCAAAAATCTTACAGGTGAGCCAAAAATCTTAGTTTTCATGATGACATTTCATACAGTGTCATTTGCAATTCATTTTAAAGAATGGCAACTGTCTTATCATAAGCGTCAATGCTCTATGCATCCTTATATTAAATTTTGCAGATTGTTGGCTAACATAGATAAAACGATTGATGGAGGGATCCATTTCTAACTAAGCTCCGCCCATTTTATACTTATGGTGGAATCAATTTTAACTTGTGAAACCCTGAATTCTCAGAATCTCAATTTCAAGCTTTTGAATATATTGAAACTTATTTGACTGAGAGATGTTCATAGTCAAATTAGTTTTAAAATATCAAACCCTAGTTAAGCTCCACTGACAGTTCGCCTGTGTTGAGATCGATCGATCACTGAACCTCAATTTTGACTATCAATTTCAAGAAAACTGTACAGGTAAACTGTTGACTATTTTGAAACTAATTTGACTGGGTGCTGTTGCTGAGACAAGTCAAATTAGTTTCAAAATATCCAACAGAATGGTTATTAAATACCAAAGACATACAATTCATACAACGTATCAGACAATTAAAGGTCATATATGGAGTGTATTTTAAGACATTATAATATATCCAGTCCTTCCAAATCATATAGCTGTTATTAATTTGCTAATACATGGCATATTTTTATATTTATTGCCGATAAAGTACATAGCTTTAGAATATTGTGTCATGAATTACCTCCCTTGAATTCCAAGCAGCTGTGACGTCATAGTGGAACAACCGCTAAGCAAAGCTAATACAGGTGGACTTCTCATAGGCTACGTGATTAAGCTACTTGAACAAGCAAATAACACTGCATTCAGTTGCAAAAATTATGCTAAAAATACCTGTGGTCGGGCCTACACATTGCCACTTATGTTTCCTGTCATTCTAAACATAGGCCTACACATGCGTGCGTAACCTATATGTATGTGGGCAAGGAGGTAAATTCTGGGTATATATCTACCATTTCTTTGAATGTAATGTAGCTAACGTATAAATTTATGCATAACGACACTCACTCTCCCACGCTTTTACTGGAGTAATTTGTAGGTTTACATACTAGAGACAAATGCTGGCCCTGAGTGTGTACAATTGTCGTGTATACACTGAAAAAGCACATATATGAGTGAAGATGCGCAAAAGACGTGACAATAATAATTTATAACCGATGGGTAAGATTAACTAAATTGCCATATTAAAAAAAATATTGTTTGTTTACTATAAGCTTTCATTGACGTCCGCATGAATTGAAAGAGAGACGATCGATAACCGATATGTCAGTCTTCCTATGAATTCGTTCATCTGCTACTATTAATGTGCTTCCATCACACAGAATGCTTGTTTTATCACCTAGTGGTAATTTTCAATAAGCCTGGTGGTAATTTCTCAAAATAATATGCTTTGCATCAACATGAAAATATGCAGGCCCGTCGATTCCCTAACTTGCACCTCACCCTCTACACCTCCCCCCCCCCCAACCACCAGGCACCCCACCCCTCCATCCAACCATTGCTATGGTCATGTAATATTGATTATTTTTCTTCGCATATTCAACTGTAATCAGGCCTATGCATGTTAGGTAAAACCAGAAGGGTTTCTGATAAAACCTACAAACAGTTGGTCTCAAAAATGATGAGTATATGCTAAGCTTTAAAAACTCACACACTTGTACATTAAATTATCTTGCCATTTACAGACTAATTTTGTTCATGCACATTTCTATCGAGCCAAAATCGCCATTAAAGTAATCGCGTTCTCAAACATGTCTGGAAACATAAAACAGAGAAAAATCTGCCGCATTGGTTTTTCGTAGCTGTTTCCGTTTTTGTGCGATTCTAACTACACACCCACCCGCTAGGCCTAAACCATGTAGCCTACATAGCCACAGCAAGAATATCAGAATTAAAGAAAATTCCTTGAGTTCTCATACAATTTTTGTTTTAGACAGATAAGAAAGATCTAGCTGACTTACGTGTGTCAAAAACTGTCATTCCGCTATGTAGCCTATATTATGTATGTTAAGTAAGAGCGCGCATTAGACTCGATGGTCAGTTGTTTATCTAGGGTTAAAATCAATCAACATATAACTTTCTATTATTTGTATTGGCATAAGACCTGAAAAAGCTATTTTTATTTTTGCCTGATCGGGAAAATGCAACCAAACTGTACTTATTTCCTGTTGAAGTTGAACGAAGCTGTATGTATTCAACGTTACGGTATAATAGCTTGTTCCACTATTACGTCATTACTGACGCTGAAGAGCTCAAAATCAAGGGAGGTAAGTCATCACATAATTTTGTGTATTCGATCATACGCCGACTTCGCAGCGTAATATTAGCTATTTGGTGAATGTTAGACACATACAGCTGGTTTGTTATTAATTACTATACAATAATGCCTTAAATACTTGCAAAATTGTACATAAAAGGGATTTCTCCAAATATGACCTTTAAGCCATACTAAATCGAGTCATTCATGTTGTAACTGATTATGATGTCATCCTCCACATCGCATAGTTGATTATGACCTCATATGATAGATGGATAAACTAGAAAGGTCCATTCATACACCTTTGTAAGAGACTTTTCTACAATGATGACAGACTAGCATCATTAGGAGTGTGACATCAGTTAACACATGCAATATTTCACTTTGACTGTGCGACAAGGTCATACGAAATAAACAGCTGTGCATTGTCATTTCTGAAGATTTTTAACCCGTTTTCAGATTGAAATTGATAGATCCTTCCAGAAAATGTTCAAACAAGCTACATTTCTATAGAACAAATCCTTTCAATCAGCCCATTCTGCAGCATTAGGACCATCACATTGTAGTTGTGACTGGCTAGGATGTTAGGTTGTTTAAAACCATACAGTACACACATTCTGTGTGTGGTGGCATGGATGACAGCATTCACATGCAAATGACAAGAGCAATCACAGATTGCCGATCCTTTCACTCCTGCTTCGGTCCCACTGTCATTTTTCTGAATTTCTACGGATCATACGCAAAGTTGTGGAATCCTAGTGTACGCTCACACCATGAGTTTTTTTTGTGCTAACATTGAGCAGAATCAGACCAGCAGTTTCTGAGATATCCATAGATCCAGAATTTGATCCGATACAGATACTGGTTCTTTTATCTAGATTATGACCAAAGTCTGGAAGTCTTTTTGCAAGCCAAGTTCCTTCATTGCGCTAAGATTTGAGCATGCATGCAAGGGTAACAAACTATATTAACGAGCCCGTCATTCCAGTGATAAATTTTCAAAAGTACTCTCTGTAAATGGTAATTTTATGAGAAATTAAAAAAATTTTTGAACAAATTTAAGTGTTAAAGGGTTCAATAAACAAAACAAGGAAGCATAATGACATTCGGAGCCTTGTGGAATGCTGTATTCAAACCCATGTTATATGCAAACAGGTTTATCCAGACTTATAGAGGGATCCAGTCCTATCTATGCCCCTCCCATTTCTAGCTAAGCTCCACACACTTTATATCCGTGTTGGAACTGGAATCGGTTTATATTATTAAGTTATTTCTGAGCTGTACTGTACACAACACGCTGTTGAATCATGTGATGTTTGCAAGAAGACAGGTAAATAAGGTGATAAATATCTATTAATGTCCGACTCACCTCTATAACTCAGTCATGTGATAGTCACGATCATGGACAATGCATTGGTCGTCTGACGGTTCGTCACTCAGGTGATAATTTCAGATCACCTGCCACTCAGGTGGATCCTTGGTCACAATCAAATTAAGTCAGAAATACTGAATAGTGCATTGTATTTAGTTGTGGTGACACATTGAGTTATTTCTGAGCTGTACTGTAAACTATACAGTGTTGAATCACATGTCACGTGTGCAAGAGAACAGATAAAATGTGAACGCCGCTATGACAGGTGGTACTCTACGACAGGTGGTACTCTATGACAGATGGTACAACACATGGTAAGTTCCATCTATTACCATGGCATGACAGTATCAATGCGCTTCCAAGACTGACAATCACCAACCAGCACATCCTATACATAGAAAAATAAGAAATAAATCAAAGTTACGTCTAATATACATGCTAGTCCTTGAAATTTCAGTCTTTCAGTTTCAAGACAGTGAGACAGGAAAGCTGTTGGATATTTTGAAACTAATTTGACAGGGAGCTGTTGCTGATCATTCTAGCTCACCAGACTGACAAGTGAGCTGAGCGAAGACTTACACTGATTGCCAATTTCGTAATATATGCGAAAAAACATACGATGGATGAATCCAATCTATCACTCAAGTATATGACATCATCATCAATTATGTCAGATGATGTCACAATCAAAATAGATAAAGAATGACTTATCTCACTCTGTCATCAATATGTCAAGTGTACGAATTGTATGTCTTTGATGGTTTTACTATTTAATAAACATTTTGTTGAATATTTTGAAACTAATTTGATGGGGTGCTGTTGCTGCCATAGTTTCAAAATATTCAGCAGCTTACCTTGAAAAAGGGATTCTGAGATTTGATGGTTCAAAGTATATAAGTCGATTGCAACGTATGCAAAAATGTGGGTGGAGCTTAGTTAAAATGGGTGTGGCATAGCTACAAATGGATCCCTCTATTCAGATGGTTAATACTGTCAGACCTTCATCTCATTCATGTCAGATCTATGAACGTGTTATTTGATAGTGACATCAGCTAACATGAGATGCGTGGTTATTATGACATCAGATATCTGTGTCAGATCTGTGAACGTGTTCTTTGATAGTGACTTCAGCTAACATGTGATGTTTGGTTATTATGACATCAGATATCTGTGTCAGATCTGTGAACGTGTTCTTTGATAGTGACATCAGCTAACATGAGATGCGTGGTTATTATGACATCAGATATCTGTGTCAGATCTGTGAACGTGTTCTTTGATAGTGACTTCAGCTAACATGTGATGTTTGGTTATTATGACATCAGATATCTGTGTCAGATCTGTGAACGTGTTCTTTGATAGTGACTTCAGCTAACATGAGATGCGTGGTTATTATGACATCAGATCTCTGTGTCAGATCTATGAACGTGTTATTTGATAGTGACATCAGCTAACACGTGATGCGTGGTTATTATGACATCAGATCTCTGTGTCAGATCTATGAACGTGTTATTTGATAGTGACATCAGCTAACATGAGATGCGTGGTTATTATGACATCAGATATCTGTGTCAGATCTGTGAACGTGTTCTTTGATAGTGACTTCAGCTAACATGTGATGCAAGTTATTATGACATCAGATATCTGTGTCAGATCTGTGAACGTGTTATTTGATAGTGACTTCAGCTAACATGAGATGCGTGGTTATTATGACCACAGATATCTGTGTCAGCTCTATGAACGTGTTATTTGATAGTGACTTCAGCTAACATGCGATGCACGTTATTATGACATCCATGGTTATTATGACATCAGATATCTGTGTCAGATCTATGAGCGTGTTATTTGAGAGTGACTTCAGCTAACATGTGATGCGTGGTTATTATGACATCAGATATCTATGTCAGCCCTATGAACGTGTTATTTGATAGTGACTTCAGCTAACATGAGATGCGTGGTTATTATGACATCCATGGTTATTGAGACATCAGATATCTGTGTCAGATCTATGAGCGTGTTATTTGAGTGACTTAGGCTAACATGTGATGCGTGGTTATTATGACATCAGCTATCTGTGTCAGATCTATGAACGTGTTATTTGAGAGTGACTTCAGCTAACATGAGATGCGTGGTTATTATGACATCCATGGTTATTATGACATCATATATCTGTGTCAGATCTATGAGCGTGTTATTTGAGTGACTTAGGCTAACATGTGATGCGTGGTTATTATGACATCAGCTATCTGTGTCAGATCTATGAACGTGTTATTTGAGAGTGACTTCAGCTAACATGAGATGCGTGGTTATTATGACATCCATGGTTATTATGACATCAGATATCTGTGTCAGATCTATGAACGTGTTATTTGATAGTGACTTCAGCTAATATGTGATGTTTGGTTATTATGACATCAGATATCTGTGAACGTGTTCTTTGATAGTGACATCAGCTAACATGAGATGCGTGGTTATTATGACATCAGCTATCTGTGTCAGATCTATGAACGTGTTCTTTGATAGTGACATCAGCTAACATGAGATGCGTGGTTATTATGACATCAGCTGTCTGTGTCAGCTCTATGAATGTGTTATTTGATAGTGACATCAGCTAACATGAGATGCGTGGTTATTATGACATCAGCTATCTGTGTCAGCTCTATGAACGTGTTCTTTGATAGTGACATCAGCTAACATGAGATGCGTGGTTATTATGACATCAGCTATATGTGTCAGCTCTATGAATGTGTTATTTGATAGTGACTTCAGCTAACATGAGATGCGTGGTTATTATGCCCAGTGGCAGATTAAAGTTGTGTGAGGTCCTAGGCACAAGACCATGCGGGGGGGGGGTCCGGGCCCTCCCCTGGAAATTTTTTTAATCTAGACGCTCTGTGGTGCAATCTGACGTATATTTGGCATAATTTTAGTTAATTATTATAGGCTTTATAGCAGACAAAATGGAGTTTTTAACACATTGACTGCCGAGTTTTTTGCAGACAACATTTCCCATACGCCATATCTCCGACCATGTTAAATATTTTAAAAACAATTTGGCTGAAAGTTGCTGGTTCCCGAGCCACCAACAGCTTTCAGTCAAATTATTTCCAAGATATTCAATAGAATGTGTAATGTTTCGTACATAATAATTAATTTTGGATTTCATAGATTATTCAGCGAAAGGGTTAAAATTATACGTTTTACCCAAACGGACATTGTTTGAGTATATTAAAGTATATATTATTGACCCGATAGGTTGTAATATACAATTTACAATTTGTACAAAATATTCATATAGCCAACCGTGACGACATAGCTTCAATTTAGTCAGTAACATTGTAACAATGTTTCTTCCTACCTTGCCTTTCTTTAAATTTTACGAAAAAAACTTGGCTATCCACAGTATGACTATGAGAATCAATGAATGACTGAATGTAGGCCTACTGATTCCCGATCAAAAACCGTTTAACAGTGCTTCGGACCGCTTCCACTGACTCACTGAGGCAACAAAAATTACTTTCCACGTGTGCGTCACGCCATCACGTGATCATCGCGTTTGTTTCGTCTACTCGGGTAACTCGGCTCGACCGCTCGAGCATTGTTACAATCGATATTTAAACAATAAAACGAGACTATGAACAGAATAACATAGGTCACTGACATAAGGCCATGATAAGGCAATAATCTATTTTGGCGATATTGACCGAGTGTCTCTTCGTTGCGTTATGTAGCTTGTCTAAAGAAAAATAAAACAGAAAATTTCTTTTTTTGTCCAAGTGCGAGGCCCCCTTCAAGTGCGAGGCCCTAGGCTACTGCCTCGTTAGCCTCGTGGATAATCCGCCCCTGATTATGATATCAGATATCTGTGTCAGATCTATGAACGTGTTATTTGATAGTGACATCAGCTAACATGTGATGCAAGTTATTATGACATCAGATATCTGTGTCAGATCTATGAACGTGTTATTTGATAGTGACATCAGCTAACATGAGATGCGTGGTTATTATGACATCAGATATCTGTGTCAGATCTATGAACGTGTTATTTGATAGTGACATCAGCTAACATGAGATGCGTGGTTATTATGACATCAGATATCTGTCAGATCTATGAACGTGTTATTTGATAGTGAAATCAGCTAACATGAGATGCGTGGTTATTATGACATCAGATATCTGTGTCAGATCTATGAACGTGTTATTTGATAGTGACATCAGCTAACACGAGATGCGTGGTTATTATGACATCAGATATCTGTGTCAGATCTATGAACGTGTTATTTGATAGTGACATCAGCTAACATGTGATGCGTGGTTATTGAGACATCAGATATCTGTGTCAGATTGATGCGTCTACTGGTGTTGAAATGACATGCTCGACAAGCCATCCAGACATTTCAGTGAAAATCTTTCCAGAATAGTCCTCTCTTGGTCTGTAAATCAGCATTTTTTATGACAAAGTAGCAATTTTCGTGAACACATTTGAGTGTTAGTGTTAATGGAATGAGCTCATAAGGAGTGGACTGATGCATGACGCAAAGGAATCAAATGTCTCGTCAGCTCTCCTCATTACCAAAATGTCTCATCAGCTCTCCTCATTACCAAAATGATTTGCTCAACATAAAATCATAATGTTTAAATGCAATTAAATTAATGTTGGCAAGTGAGGATGCCCATACCCATCTGAGAAGTGACGTCTATGTCTTATATGTTACCTGAATTAAATACAGGCATATCAGTGAATATATGGAAATAAAGGTAGGTATTTATCTTCATTTTTGTGGAGAGAATGGGGAGAGGGATGCAAGGGCAAACATGCTGCGGTAATCAGAAAATCCCATGCAAAATTATACAATGGAATGTGAGTTCAGTATCCTTGTTATTGGAATATATCCAGCTTTTTTAGGTAATTCTGTAAGACCCCGGCCGTACCCACAGTATCTTCATTTCTGATGTCACTCTGTCAACTCTGTACCAACAGCCTCTTCATTCCTGAGGTAACCGTGCCCCTATATTCCTGCAGTAAAGCCACACCCCTAAAGACATAGTCCTTCATTCCTGAGGTAACCTTGTCTTTTCATTCCTGCCGTAATGCCACATCCATGTAGCCAGAGTCCCTTCATTCATGATGTACTGATGTCCCTTCATTCCTGACGTAACTCCACACCCATGTAGCCACAGTCGCTCCATTCCTGCGGTAACCCCCATGCCAATGTAGCCACAGTCCCTTCATTCCTGAGGTAACCCACTCCCACGTAGCGACACTGACAGTCCCTTCATTCCCGAGGTAACTCTACACCCTTGTAGCCACAGTCCCTTCATTCCTGAGGTAACTCTACACCATTTAGCCACAGTCCGTTCATTCCTCAGGTAACTTCACACACATGTAGCCACACTGAGTCCCTTCATTCCTGAGGTAACCTTGTCCCTTTATTCCTGAGGTAACTCCACATCCATGTAGCCACATTGAGTCCCTTCATTCCTGAGGTAACCTTGTTCCATCATTCCTGAGGTAAATCCACACCCATGTTGCCACACTGATAGGCCCTTCAGTCCTGAGGTAACAGTCTCTTCATTCCTCAGGTAATGCCACACCCATGTAGCCACACTGACAGTCCCTTCATTCCTGCAGTAACTCTACACCCATGTAGCCCCACTGATAGTCCCTACATTGCTGAGGTAACCTTGTCTATTAATTCCTGAGGTAAATCCACACCCATGTAGCCACACTGACAGTCCCTTCATTCCTGCAGTAACTCTACACCCATGTAGCCCCACTGATAGTCCCTACATTGCTGAGGTAACCGTGTCTATTAATTCCTGAGGTAAATCCACACCCATGTAGACACACTGACAGTCCCTTCATTCCTGTGGTAGCTCTACACCCTGATAGCCACACTGATAGTCCTTTCATTCCTGAGGTAACTTCACACCCATGTAGCCAGTCCCTTCATTCCTGCGGTAACTGCACACCCATGTAGCCACAGTCCCTTCATTCCTGAGGTAACTTCATATCCATGTAGCCACAGTCACTGCATTCCTGAGGTAACTTCACACCCATGTAGCCACAGTCACTGCATTCCTGAGGTAACCCCACACCCATGTAGCCACAGTGCCTTCATTCTTGAGGTAACCACACACCCATGTAGTCACAGTCCCTTCATTCCTGAGGTAACTCTACACCCATGTAGCCAGTCACTTCATTCCCAAGGTAACTTTACATCCATGTAGCCAGAGTCCCTTCATTCCCGAGGTAACGCTACACCCATGTAGCTACAGTCCCTTCTTTCCTGAGGTAGCCTTGTCCCTTCATTCCCAAGGTAACCCCATACCTATGTAGCCACAGTCCCTTAATTCCTGAGGTAACCTTGTCCCTTCATTACTGAGGTAACCCTACACCCATGTAGCCACAGTCCCTTCTTTCCTGAGGTAGCCTTGTCCCTTCACTCCCGAGGTAACCCCACACCTATGTAGCCACAGTCCCTTAATTCCTGAGATAACCTTGTCCCTTCATTCCCGAGGTAACCCTACACCCATGTAGCCAGTCACTTCATTCCCGAGGTAGCTCTACACCCATGTAGCCACAGTCACTTCATTCCCGAGGTAACTCTACACCCATGTAGCCAGTCCATTTATTCCTGAGGCAACTCTACACCCATGTAGCCACAGTTACTTCATTCCTGAGGTAACTGTACACCCATGTAGCCAGTCACTGCATTCCCGAGGTAACTCTACACCCATTCACCCATAGTCCATTCATTCCTGAGGTAACCTTGTCCCTTCATTTCCGAGGTAACTCTACACCCATGTAGCCTGTCCCTGCATTCCCGAGGTACCTCTATACCCATGCAGCCACAGTCCCTTCATTCCTAAGGTAACTCTACACCCATGCAGCCAGTCCCTTCATTCCCAAAGTAACTCAGTCACTGCATTCCCGAGGTAACTCTACACCCATGCAGCCATAGTTACTTCATTCCTGAGGTAACCTTGTCCCTTCATTCCCGAGGTAACTCTACACCCATGTAGCCTGTCCCTGCATTCCTGAGGTACCTCTATACCCATGCAGCCACAGTCCCTTCATTCCTAAGGTAACTCTACACCCATGCAGCCACAGTCCCTTCATTCCTAAGGTAACTCTACACCCATGCAGCCACAGTCCCTTCATTCCTGAGGTAACTCTACACCCATGTAGCCACAGTCCATTCATTCCTGAGGTAACTCTACACCCACATAGCCACAGTCCATTCATTCCTGAGGTAACTCTACACCCATGTAGCCACAGTCCCTTCATTCCTGAGGCAACTCTACACCCATGCAGCCACAGTCCCATCATTCCTGAAGTATCTTTGTTCCTTCATTCCTGAGGTAACCCCGCATCCATGTAGCCATGTAGCCACAGTCACCTCATTCCTGAAGTAACTAACACCCCAGAAAGCAGTTTCTTCATCTCAAGGGAAGCATGCAGAAATGTTGTTGCATAATGTAACAAGTTTGACTATCTTTGTGACATAGGTGGCTTTGTTCGACAGACTGAATAACAGACTGATTTATACTAGCGATAAATTGCAAATACAAATTTTACTGGAAGTTGTTTCTGCATTACATAGACACAGCAACAGCTTCCACGCAAATTTATTCCAAACGATTAACAGTATTTATTAAAGATGAATTACCTCCGAGATATAAATAAAATTGGACAATTTCAGTATGTTTGCTGTAATATAATGATCCTGGTGTATTATCAGTGCATACAAAATTGTTTTTCTGGAAGCCCCTGTGCATGTATGAGTTTTCAATTTAGGGAAGCATTATATTTACGAAACAATCCAAATGGAAAGAACTCCTTTAATATGTCTAAACAGTTCGCCGATGACAGACAAAATACTAGCACCACGGCGATCGGAAACATCAAATAGCCACACACCGGGAGGACTGAAACCGCAAAAAATTCTGTCAGGACATCAAACAAATAGGTTGCATGATAATACTTTTTGTTTATGCAAGACAATTGATGAATCGCAAGCCACCGCTAAGTAATGAATACTCTGGTTTCTCTGCAAAACGGGGATGCAGGCGACCGTCAGATTTGTGTTTGCATTTATTATATTTGCGAAAATTATAATTTACATCTTGGATATTGAGTAGTTGTATATATATATAAGAATTGATGTTAAAATGTGAGTATTGACTTACTGGAAGCGTTTTATGGACATGGTTCTATATATTAAATTTGTAACTCCATCAGGTATAGCCCCTTTAAATTGTACATAATATATTGTGTCTGAGTTGTCATTGTAATAGGGATAATGTAACTGTATTTTGTTCTGATATTACGCAAGAGAAATCCACATAATCTGCAGTACAAACTCAATAAATCACCCACCCAGAAGCAAGAATATACATTAGCTTTATCTAGCCGGTCATTCTTGCTGGTCATTAGTGGTATATTTTCATAGTGCTCTGTTGATGTGCAAATGGACAATTACCAAGATCATTACAAAAGCCATTTTGTCCATCTTGAGGGATAAAAGGTTAATAAAGATACCTCTGCTTTAACCAATACTGAACAATGTTATGAGTTAACACTTTAATGGTCAAATTTGGTCAAGAAAATTTAAATATCTGTCTATTGTATGCCCATTTAAAGGCCAAGAGAATACAATTTTTTGAAAATTTATCACTGGAATAGCTGGCTCTATTATCGAGCCAGTCATTCTAGTGCTAAATTAAAAAAAATTGTATTCTCTTAGCCTGTAAATTATGGACATTCCATAAGACCATAACACAGGCCTGTTCTGGTCACCTTGACCATTAAAGGGTTAATACATACAAGTGTATATGTAATGTTTTTGTGCTGAAGCTGGCCGTAACCATTTTGCAAAATAATTACGTTTATCACATTAATCACATTGCTTTGAATATATAAATATTAATGCCTTACGGCCATTCAATACGCAACTAGTGTAGTGCTATTAGCGGCATTATTTCCTTGCATGCTGAGTGGTGTGGGACTTTGGGATGTAACAATTAGTATATTTCAAGCCACAAGTGCTCAGCACAGCTCTGTCAGATACAGACTTCTAACATCATTATGGGATTGACATACAGATGTCTGCATAGATATGATGACATCGACGACGGCGAGGACAATGACAACACGTGTTTGAATCAATTTGCAGTTGAAACCTGAATTTAAATTTCATGGTAGCTCTACGGATGTTGTTAAAAAATTTTAAACTAGTTTGACTGGGGCCTGTTGATGCGCATGGGCAGCGTTGTGACGCTGAAAGTGTTAATTATGCAGGTGCCGTTTGAGCATAAAACCTGTAAATTTGTTTAAATTTAAATTTATTACATAGTAGCATAAATTAAATTATAGCCATCTCAGATCTGACTACATCTCCTCCTACCAACCCCTCCTCCACAAAGGGAAGCAGTGACGCACTCATACCTTCCACGCAACACCCCCAAAAAGGTCAGCAGTGAAACAGTCCTACCTCCCAGCAAAACCACAAGAAACTAAGCAGTGACACACTCATACCCCCAACCCAAACCCTAAGACGGTCAACAGTGACATGCTCCTATCCCCCATCCAACACTAAGAATGTACAATGCATACAATCTCCAACGGACCTGCCTTTTTAATGAGTCAAGGTGCATGAATTAATGGAAATCTGTATGCTTGCATGCGTGCAAATCTAATTATATGAATACACACAGCTTTACTTGAATGGGGGTGGGTCCAGGATGGTTTAACACTCTACATAAACCAAATTGTACCCAAAAATCCTTCTTTGAACATGCACCAGAATTCGAGATGGAAGAATTGACAAATAAATAAAGTATTAATTAATGATCGATGTTGAATTCATGGAAAAATCAAGATTATCATTTAATGGTTAAACCAGCAAAAACTGGCCTCTACAGTGGTCTTGGGCAAAGTCCATTTGCCGGTCAAGAGACCATTTATGAAAAATTACCAATGGAATGACTTGACTTCATAATTGAGCCGGTCATTCTAGAGTTAAATTTTCAAAAATAGTCTTCTCTTGGTCTGCAAATGAACATTGACTAAGCAAAATTCTTGATTTTCTTGATTCACCTTGATCCTGCTAGGGCTAAATCAAGGCTTTGATTCATCTGGATCCTTTTAAGGCTAGATCAAGGCTTTGATTCATCTGGATCCTTTTAGGGCTAAATCAAGACTGACTCATCTTGAACATTTGCGGACTAAATCAAGGCTTTGATTCATCTTTATCACTTGCAATAAACAGTCAGGAGAGAAGTCAGGGTTTCCTTTCAGCGTAGAATTTCTTGTGTTGTTCTGACCCAATGGAGGAATCCAGTTTTTCACTCAATCATATGACATCATAATCAACTATGTGATGTGTAGGATGATGTCATAATCAATTACATCATGAATGATGTAGCTAAGGTCATCACTAATGCTTAATAACTTCCAAAATATTCAACAGCTTACCTGGATATTTTTCTGGGAATTGAGATGCAGTGTGCAGGGATCGATCATGGGTGGAGCATAGCTAGAGATGGGCGGGGCATAGCTACAACTAGATTCCTCCATTGATGCATTCTTGTGGTCTATCTAATATCTATCAACATAATTCACTATAGAATGTGCTGTGAAATGCTAAGATATCATCATCATCAATGAATCTCTATGATTCTTGTTGAAAAGCTGGGCAAGAAAATTATAGTACTTCCCATAAATCTGGCTAAGAAAGAGATTTCCTAGAAAAGTAGAAAATATCTCTGATCTGATAAATGGGCAAATTTAAGCATCTTCCTACTGAATTGTCTGATTTCTGTAGCTAAGTGCCATGGACTTGATTATGAAGCTGACAGCAACATCATTCAGCACTGTTCACTCTATAGAAAGCAGACAACGAGACCTTCCCTTCCATCTAATGACTGTTACAAAATTCTGACATTTAGCTCCAGCTTATAATGAAGAGAGTTAACCCTATCAATGACAAACCTCAGAAAAAAGTATATTCTTGTAAGATTTAAAGCATATTCTGTTGTATATTTTGACATTATTATGACTGGCAGCCATTGCTGCAGCAATGGCTTCCAGTCATATTAATTTCAAAATATTCAACAGCTTTCCTGTTTGTTTTCCCTGCGGTTGGAATATATCAGTGAAAGAGTAAAACATGTAACATGTGATATATGTAATCTGTAAATCTGGACAATTATCCCACTCATCAAAGGATCGCAATGTCAATGTAATCATACATGAAAGAGGTAATCGCCTGAGTATTTTGAAACTAATTTGACTGAAAGCTGTTGCAACATGTTCCAGTAGAATTAGTTTCAATATATTCAAGATGCCACTCATTCTACAGAATTGTGTAGATAGCTATTCAGCAGTGCTGATATGGTTAAACCGATCATGGTCCACTAGCTTTCGGGTCACATTTGTGATAGCTTAGTTTAGGCGTAATTATAAGATGAAGAATGCCTACAGAATAAATTCTGTCCTAGTGCCCTCGACCTTGGTGAATGAGTCCAGTGATGGCAACCTCTTTCTGGGCCTTTGAAATATTAGAATTGAGGACGAATAGAATGAGTCAGCGGGAGAGTTGGCTGGACATCTGCCAAAAGTATCACTCTAACAAGCACTCCGTAATATAACCAGTTCAATGTAAAACGCAGAATCGAGTTAACAACTCAAGAGCTGTTTTTTCTTCTTGAAAAAAATGTAAATCTTGTTTGTTTGTAGATTTACTTTTCTGTTTTATCAATCCAGATAATATTTTACTACGCAGTTCTCCCGTCTTTTTAAAAGCAAGAATGAAGAAATTGTACACAAATATACAGAATTACCCAACAGAGAGTGCATGTTTAAGAACATGGAGATGAAATTCATCAAATGATTAACTATCTAAGGCTTGGCATAAGATAATAATTAACGCTACCAACACTGAAATATTAATATCTCCGTATCAAGACAAATTTACAGTAAAGTTCTTGAGTGTTTGGAAAACAAACTGACTGGAAGCCATTGTAACAGCTTCGGAAGCCATTGTAACAGCTTCGGAAGCCATTGTAACAGCTTCGGAAGCCATTGTAACAGCTTCGGAAGCCATTGTAACAGCTTCGGAAGCCATTGTAACAGCTTCGGAAGCCATTGTAACAGCTTCGGAAGCCATTGTAACAGCTTCGGAAGCCATTGTAACAGCTTCGGAAGCCAGTGTAACAGCTTCGGAAGCCATTGTAACAGCTTCGGAAGCCATTGTAACAGCTTCGGAAGCCATTGTAACAGCTTCGGAAGCCATTGTAACAGCTTCGGAAGCCATTGTAACAGCTTCGGAAGCCATTGTAACAGCTTCGGAAGCCATTGTAACAGCTTCGGAAGCCATTGTAACAGCTTCGGAAGCCATTGTAACAGCTTCGGAAGCCATAGTAACAGCTTCCAAAGATATTAATTTCAAAATATTAAAAATACTTCATACATTAGAGTATGCTGCATGGTGTCTGCGCACTTGAAAGGGTTAAAATTAGTAGTCACCATGGCTAACAGCTATTGGTCTAATGAAGTTCATTTGACGGTCAAGAGCAGGCTTTTGGTGAAAAGTTACAACCGCAATAACTATCTTAATTATTTTAATTTGGTCTGCAAATGGACATTTCTCAGGACTACTGCAGAGGCCATTTTTGGCCAGCTTGACTGGTCAGTAAAATAAGAAACATTCACCTGAACATAGTAAAAGTAATGTGTTGGTTACAGGAGATGATACCTCCATATTGGTCTTCACTCTAAGTAACAATCTAGTCGGGAAACAACGTCATCAAGGTCTTCGAGCTGACAACCACATTCAGAGGCAACACTGACAAGGTCTAGCTTTCTTCTTCAAAGAGACTGTATTCAATATTTTCACTAATCGCAATCTCCCCAAAGAACTTGCAATCGCAACATGGAATGTACATGGTTGGACCACTGTGTCAAAATGGCAGCCACTAAGAACAGATTGTGAGCCATACCAAATTGACATTGCATGTATTCAAGAGACAAAGCTATATGTTTGACATTGTATGTATTCAAGAGACAAAGCTATATGTTTGACATTGTATGTATTCAAGAGACAAAGCTATGTGTAGCTACCCACTCAAAGCAGCAGATTCAGCGTGGTCACAAACACATTCTCAGATATTGTCACTTGGGACATGTTGATTGTGTTGCATTCATTGACTTGGCCATGTCACTGAGAAAGTGTACCGCCAGTAAGTGTTACATTCTTAACCATCTGACTGCTGAGTTTTTGCAGACGATGTATTCCAAGGGTTATAGCTCTGGAACTGCAAAATATTTTGAAAACAATTTGACTGAAAGTTATTAGTGGCTAAGCCACAAACAACTTTCATTCAAATTGTTTTCAAAATATTCAGCCTTGTGGCTTGCAGCAGCGAGACAGTTTATGTATATAATCCAAATACATCACCATTCCAGGAGCCAGATACCAATGATTTGTGAGGTGAGATTTTAACTACAAGCTATAGGTAGACTCATCAGCCCACAACAACACAGGACTCGATGTGTGTAGGGGGTCCTAGGCTACATGGCCAAATGTTACAACAAAGGCGACGCATTGGCAGAATTCATCAGTGCAATCTCATGTCCTCTTTAACACAAACACAGCCTTCAAACACCCATGCCATCACCGATCAACATGGGCATGACATATCAAAGACCGTAGAGCACAAACAGGCTCCGACACCAAAACAACTGTCTTTAACCAATTTGATTATGTGATGGATAACGTCAACACTTCAGGACTCTTATTCATATGGTGGCATGATATAAGAAACCTCAACTCTGGCCACAAGGCGGTGGTCATCCGTGTTCAGATGAATTACATTTGTCTATTTTGCATCATGGGAAATATAGCCTTCATCATTTTGTACTGTCGAATATTTTGTAACTAATTCGAATGGGCGCTATTGCTGCCTTGACCTAGAGGAAACAGGATGATGGAAAATCAAGAAGAACCTGAGTGATTTAAGGATTCTGGTCATAAACAAGACACATTGGTCAATGAATTGAAGGATTTAAGGACTCTGGTTGTGAACAAACCACATTGGTCCATGAACTGAGTACAGCCACATTATGTTTGAACTATTAAAGCCACAAAATACAGTACGTCATCATCACCGCCGCCACCACTGCCACCGCCACCACCACTGCCATCATGTTTCTTTTCTTGGGCCCAGAAATTGGCCGATATATGCATCCATATTAATCTTTTAAAATATGAGGAATTTGTAGGTGAAAGGAATTACCAAGCATTCTGGTGTTAGAATTTGAGGCTAATAGTCGAGACATACACACATTCCAGCAAATCCATGAAACGAGAAGCATAATAGCGATCACAAAATGGCAATGATTAATATCAAATCACCTAAACAGTTAATAAAGAGAAAGGTAAATTTGGACACCTAAACAGTTAATAAAGAGAAAGGTAAATTTGGTATCAGTTTGCCAAGAAAGACAACATAGATTTCTTTAGCCTCGCAATGAAAAACTTATCCTGGATTGATCTCAGCTTTTTCAACTGTCCTTGGACAGCAATGAAATCCATATTGTCTTTCTTGACAAACTGATACCAAATTAACAGATTTGACCAAGTGAGCTATATACTGGAAAAGTTACCAGAATCAACATGAAAATTAGAAATAAACACTTATGTGATAAATAAAACTTCAGGATCATTACCATTTTGTATCAAATTAACATGCTTGTTTCGCAAGATATGATTAGTGAATTGCTAAGCTTCATATCAACTGAGAGCATACTTATCTAAATCTCATGTGATAAATTTTAAATATAAAATCTCAACTCTCTTTGGATCCTCTATATAACCTTATCACTCGTACTGACCGTGTACAGTAAAGGTCATAAATAAGTTAGGATGTTTCCAAAACACAAACAGCAAGAGGCCCAAGGGACCAGTGTCGTCACCTGGAGCACCATCAATTTTGTAAAAATTGTTGGTGGGTGGTTTAGCAGTCTTTTAAATGAATTTGTGGACATTTTTGCAAGTGCAATATGGCCGCCAAACACACTACATTTTGATTGGCCCACGGCACCCATGTTTTTTTGATGGATCAACTTCCCTTGGACAAATTTTGGCCTGATGCCTTCAGCAGTTCTGGAGGAGTTATTTCCGTGAAAATCAGGTCATTCAAGATGGTCGCCGAACCATTTTGTCAATCAAGTCCTCTTGAACAAAATTGGCTTACCTCTTGGCCTAGATGAAGATTCCCTAAGTGGTTTCGGAGAAGATTTTTAAAGACATTTCCTGAAATTGGCCGAAATCCAAAATGGCTGCTGGGCAAATTAACCTATCAGGTTCATTTGAAAAAACTTGGATCCTTATGCCCTAAAGATGTTTCCTCCCAAACATAATTGAAATCAGCCTGGTAGTTCTCGAGAAGACATTTTAAATTTCCCATTGCTTTAGCATGGGAGCTTTTGACAAGAAAATTATGCAAGATGGCCGCCAAACCGTTTATCCGACAGTTTCGAAAATTGCAAATTTGAGCTCAGAATACCCAAAAACCATATATAGAACCAATTTTGACCTCAAAATCCATCAAATAAAAAAATCCAATATGTCCACCAAACACGTTACATTTTGATTGGCCCACGGCGGCCATGTTTTTTGACGTAGCAACTTCCTTTGAAGAAACTTTAATGGCCCTTAGTCCTTAACCATCTCTCCCAAATTTTGGCCTGATCCATTCAGCGGTTCTGGAGAAGTCGTTTTCAGGAAAACTAGGTCATCCAAGATGGTTGCTGAACCATTCGGTCAATCAAGTTGTCTTGAACAAACTTGGCTTATCTCTTTTCCTAGATGAGGTTTCATAAGTTTTGAATTGATACCCCAAGCCATTTCGGAGGACGAGATTTTTAAAGACATTTCTAAAAATGGCCGAAATCCAAGATGGCCACCGGCCAAATTGGCCGATCGGCTTCGGTTGAACAAAATGAAATCTCTATCCCATAAGGATGCTTCCTGCCAAATATAATTCAAATCGGGCAAGTAGTTCTCGCGAAAACATTTTAAATTTCCCATTGCTTTAGTATGGGAGCTTTTGGCGGGAAAATGATCCCAGATGGCTGCCAAACCGTTTATCCGACAGTTTCGAAAATTGCAAATTTGAGATCAGAATACCAAAAAACCTATATAAAACGAATTTCGGCCTCAAAATTCATCAAATAAAAAAATCCAATATGGCCGCCAAACATGCTATATTTTGATTGGCGCACGGCGGCCATGTTTTTTGACGGATCAAATTCTCTTGAACAAATTTTACTAGCCCTTAGTCCCTAATCATCATATCTGCCAAATATTGGCCTGATCCCTTCAGCGGTTCTGGAGAAGTTATTTTCGCTAAAACTAGGTCAACCAAGATGGCCGCCAAACTATTTGACCAATTAAGTTCGCTTGAACAAATTTGGTTGAGCCTTGCCCTAGATCATATTTCATGAGGTTTCCTTCAATCCCTCAAGCGGTTTCGGAGAAGATTTTTAAAGATGTTTCTAAAAATTGGCCAAAATCCAAGATGGCCACCGGCCTAATTGGCCGATTGGCTTCATTTGAACAAACTTGGATCCCTATGCCCTAAGGATGCTTCCTGCCAGATATAATTGAAATTGTCCCAGTTGTTCTTGAGAACAAGTCGTTTAAAGGAAAAGTTGATGGACGGATGATGGACACACAACAGACAGTCGCCATGACATAAGCTCACTTGGCCTTTCAGGCCAAGTGAGCTAAAAACATGTTAGTTAGTACAATTTTGAACATGATGTATTAGAATGTTTTGATGTAAGAATGTTTCATTGAATTTTTTAACATAACTGTATTGGAAGACATTGCTGCCTTATCAATTCAATTATGTCCAAAATATTCAACAGTACATTTGATTTTGTCTCGTAAACATTTAAATCTATTTCTAAGCTGTACTGTACTTGATAATATTTCTATGTATGTATCACCCTTTAACTCTTTAACAGTCGATTTTTGTTTTTAAAAACTTCATTTTTCTCGGAGAAAAGGTCCTTTTGCAGACCAAGAGAATACTATTTTGGAAAAGTTGCTATTGGATTGACTGGCTCCGTTATTGAGCCAGTCATGGCAGTGGTAAATTTTCAAAAGGCGTCTTCTCTTAATCTGCAAATGGACATTTCCCAAGCCCGCTGTAGAAGCCAGTTTTTTTGCTGATATGAGTAATTAAAGGGTCAAGTCTGAGAAAATCAGACTTTGTAGTTGCCTTGAGAAATGACCATAAACAGAAAAATTATCTTATCTTGGCCTGTAAATGGTAATTTTCTTCATCACCACTCACAATATTGTTTGCTATCATTGATATTGGTAAATACATTTTACACACATGCTATCCTCCTGATACTGCTACGTAAATTTAATATTTATTTACTTGGTGGAACTTGAAGGTAGCCAGCTAGTAGTTGTAGAATACATTTGCCTACATGAGAATATCAACTTTTTTACATTAGCACTGATATATCTGGGCTGTCTACAAAATCAACTATCTGCGTTAAGTCTTCAAAAATAATATCACTGACAGGAAAAGCTAAATTTTCTGCGCTGCCTCCATTCTTAGCCAATAAGCAAAATGATAGTGATAATAAAATGCACTTTAAATTAAAATCAAGAAATAAATTGTATCACTCATCACAAGACTAACTGTTAACACGTTAATGGATAAGTTTCGTAAAGAAAGTTCAAATATTTATTCATTGAATGTCCAAATGTAGGCGGAGAGAAGAGTATCTCTGAAAATGTACCATTGGAATGACTAGATCAGTTATTGAGCCAGTCCTTCCAGTGCCAAATTAAAAAAAGATATTTTTATCTTGGCCCGCAAATGGACATTCCTCAAGACCACTGCAGTCTTCGCCGTGAGAGGGTTAATATGGTCACAGCAATATTTAGGTCAAACAAATAATGAGTCTTAATGAAGTACTAAGCTGAACAAACAATTACCATGAAGGCTGAATGGTCGATTAATAATAGTCATGTAGAATAACTGACCTATACAGCGAGCACCAGCAGACTCAGATATTTATATATATATATATATGTATATAGAATTACACGAAGCTGAGATGGAATGGCTAGTAATAACGTGATGATGATTGAGGGACTGGGCCCTAAGAGACGGCATATGTAATATAACACATAATTAACATTCACCGCGTACACGCTAAATTAACATTTATATTTCATTTTCTAAAGACAAAAAAGCTATTCTTATTGTGTAACAAAGCAACAAATTTCAGTCAAATTGTTGTCAAAACCTTCATCCAGCTAAATAGCTCACTACCTTAAAACAACTTTCTCGAAATCCTGTGTGAAGAATGTTGTCTGCTTTGATGTCATCACACGCAGATACAATTAACACCCACTACAACTATCAAGTATTGATCATGAAACCTACCTACATGGCAATGGCATATATATATAGTGTTTAAATTATTAATCTGTAGTAATGACAGAGACAACACACAAATCAAATATATATATATATATATATATATATATATATATATATATATATATATATATATATATATATATATATACATATATACATACATACATACATACATACATACATACATATATATATATATATATATATATATACGATTTGTGTGTTGTCTCTGTCATTACTACAGCTTAATAATTTAAACAGGAAGAGGCTATCCAAGAAAGTGATGTAGATATAAAACACAGAAGCTAAGACTTCTGAATTTGCAGGAATAACAGTTTTACCAAATCGTGGCCAAAATGTAGAGAATGTTTATTTTCGTAACCCATTATGGTCAAGATTAGTCAAAAACATCAGAATTCTGAATGTCCATTTGTAGGCCATGGCCGGGAGAGATTATTTTTTAAAGATTTACCACTGGATTGACTGGCTCGATAATTGATCAAGTCAATCCTGTTGTAAAATTTCAAAAATTCCTCGATAATCGATCCAGTCAATCTTCTCTTGGCTTGCAAATAGTCATTTGGCAAGAGCATTACAAAGGTGGGTCCACTATGTTACTTATTTAACCATTTCATGATGACGCAGGCCAAACCCGGCCTCCACAATGGTCTTGCAGAATGTCAATTTGCAGACCGAGAGGCCTATTTTTGAAAATTTACCACTGGAATAACTGGCTTGGTTATCGAGCCAGTCATTCTAGTGGTAAATTTTCAAAAATAGTCTTCTCTTGGTCTGCAAATTGACATTTCTCAAGACCACTGTAGAAGCCGTTTTTGGCTGATATAAGTGTTCACGGGTTAAACCTGTTCAACACGAATAGTCTGTGGAGCTTAGCTAGAATTCGGCAGGCCAAGCTAAAAATTAATCCCACATTAGTAATGTCCACTGTTGATTTCCTAACCAAAAGATAAGTTATAAGTTGTCACAAAATATCAGCCAAAAATGGCTTCTGCAGTGGTCTTGAGAAATGTTCATTTGCAGACCAAGAGAAGACTATTTTTTAAAATACCCGAACCAGTCATTTCAGTGGTAAATTTTCAAAAATGGTCTCTTAGTCTGAAAATTGACATTTTCTATGAAAAAATTAAAATTTTCTTGAATAAATTAGACGGTTAAAGGAAAAGTTGAAAATGCCATCAATGAATTAGTATATAGATATAAATGCAGCAGTGAGTAAATTTGCCTAGTAATGGTCTAATAGTTTAGTTGTAAATTAACAGATCAAAACGCAGAACAGACACACCGTAGAAGTTAGAAATAACATGGCTCCAAAACAGAAATAGAAACATGTTACTCAGTACAATTTTGAACACAAGAAACATTTGATGGAATAATTTGAATATAATTTTCCTCAATCACTCATCTTGAAATGTTTTCTCTACCCTTTATATTTATCTCCAGTGACAAGGATTCTGAAGAAGCTGTTAGAATACTCAGTTTTCAGACCGAGGACACAGCAATTCTGCCTGTATGACACACACCTAGCAACTTGTTTTTACTGAAAATTTGGGTAAAAAAGTTGTTTGAAGGTAGAGTAGTGTCATCTATTCCAACCGACTTTTTTGTTGGAATCAACTCGCTGGTTGTGGTTGACATATGATCAAACTGGTTGCTAGCGCTTTGTTCTCCTGTGTGTCATATAGCCTTAAGCTGTTGTTATATCAGACACAATACACATCTGAGTTACAAAGGTGTGAGAGTTGTAAGCTTATAATCTTGTTAGACAGTAAGAGTGAGACATTTTTATTAGCTTCTATGGACATTATGTAACACATGTTCATCAAAAACTCAATAAAAAGCAGATGGGTATTTCCTCCATAAATATTTATTATTTCTTTCATCACGATTAACACGCTCATAAAATTAGCAATTTCCATTTTTTTTTACTACGATCAATCCGTCTCTCCCGCCATCCTTTTCTCCGTCCCTCTCTCTCACTCCACCATTTTCTCCTCTCATTATGACAACTTACGTCTTTTCTTTCCTCCACCCACCTACCACACATGCATCGGCATTAACCCTTACCACTCCGATGTCAAAATGTTAAATTTTAAAATTAAGTTAAAAGATGAATTGGTGTACATTTTTCAACAAATTTGGTGGGAGATGGTGCTGTCGTAGACAGCAACATCTCCACCAAAATTGTTGAAAAATGTACACCAGTTTCTTTGCTATCACACAATAAAAGATACAATATTGACATCAGCAGTGTGGTACGGGTTAACCACTGACATCATATTTGCCCGTGTATAGATAAACACTCACACACATCACTAAGCAACGCATTTGCGGTTAACATTAGTGATCCTATAATCACCTGTCTTAATGGACCACCTTCATTTGAAAGGCTATTCTATCTACCACAGCAAATGAGTTGTACCTGTAAGCCTTTAAATCCCACTGTCTCAATTTAAAGACAGCTATACAGGAAAGCTCTTTTGAATATTTTGAAACTAATTTGGCCCGAAACTGTTGCTGCCATAGGAAGCAACAGCTTCCAGTCAAATTAGTTTTTAAAATATTCAATAGATTGTTAGCTAAATCAAAATTAATTTGTTGCATATGGGCTTCACTGGGTTCAATGATTAAGAGATCGCCTGCGTTTTTCGAGCAACAAGCAGGTCAAGTGACGCGTACAGTACATTTCAGAAATAACTTAAGAAGTTTCCAAAAATAAATACAATGTACTGTTGAATAATTTGAACATAATTAGATTTCAATTCAATTATGTTCAAAATAGTCAACAGATCATTGCTTACTAATTGACATGTCTTTGCTTTGGAAACATTTTAACTTATTTCCACGGTAATCATTATAGGTTTTACTGGATATTATAGTCTCAATTTGTCTTACCGTGACTTGTTATGTGGCTAGAATAATACACTCTACAGGATGTGCTATGATGCGTCATTAATCGTCACTAAGCCACGACAAACCGTCAGTGCTGTTGACGCCAACGACATCCTGTATTGCCAGCACTTCATCGGATCACATGGCTTCCAGGCAAACACAGCTGTGAGAGAAAAAACATAGTGACAGATCAAACGAGCTGCCAGTGATGCACACCCACACCTTGTTATTCTGAATGGTTACAGTGCTCACAGGTGGACATGGTGACACACAGTGCTCACAGGTGGACATGGTGACGCACAGTGCTTACACACAGACATGGTGACGCACAATGCTCACAGGTGGACATGGTGATGCACAGTGCTCACAGGTGGACATGGTGACGCACAGTGCTTACACACAGACATGGTGACGCACAATGCTCACAGGTGGAGATGGTGATGCACAGTGCTCACAGGTGGACATAGTGACGCACAGTGCTCACAGGTGGACATGGTGATGCACAGTGCTCACAGGTGGACATGGTGACACACAGTGCTCACAGATGGACATGGTGACGCAGTACTCACAGGTTGACATGGTGACGCACATTATTCACAGATGGATGAGGTGACGTACAATACTATGGGGACATGAGATTAGGACTCAAATGGCTTGATGACATGCCATGCCATTAAATGGTTTGGTGACATCTCACGACCTCGGATTGTATCAAAATAATCACATTCATCTGACAGAATTATGGTATAGTTGGCGAATAAAATTGTTAAAATAATTTCAACTAGATTGATCGGTTGATGATGCGTCATTGCAAATCCTCACTTTCACCACTTTGACCTTTTGATCCCACCCCACAATCCACCCCCAGGGGTGGAGCCAAATGTAAATGTCTTTTTGTAGTCCACAATTATATGAGTAACACACATACCAAATTGGTTGAATTTCATCCAACAGTGTCAGAAGAGTTGCATTGCAATCAATTTCATGCCCTTTTGACCCCATCCCCCACCCCCTGGAGGCTGGGCCAAATGTAAATGTGCCCATCCACCCCACATTGGTATGGGTAACTCACAAACCAAATTTGGTTGAATTCTGGCCAATGTTTTCGGAGGAGTTGTATTACAACCAATTTCTTGATGCTTGGACCGCACCCCACCCATCACTGGAGGTGGGACCAAATCTAAATGTGCCCATGCACTCCACATTGATATGGGTAACTCGCATAACAAATTTGGTTGAATTCCGTCCAATGGTTTCAGAGGAGTTGCATTACTATCAATTTGTGTACCTTTTGAGCCCCATTCCCCACCCACCGCTGGGGGCGGGGCCAAATGTAAATGTGCTCATTTACCCCACATTGATATGGGTAACTCACATACCAAATTTTGTTGAATTCTGTCGAACAGTTTCAGAGGAGATACGTTACAATCAATTACGTTACAATCAATTTCTGCAGGTTAAAATATTACCTTTTGACCCATCCCCCGCCCCTTGGCGGCGGAGCCAAATGTAAATGGGCTCTTGCACTCCGCAAGCATATGGGTTACTCACATATCAAATTTGGTTGAGTTCTGTCTAACAGTTTCAGAGGAGTTGCATTACAAGTGATTTGACCTTTTGAACTATGTCCCGCACCCCTGGGGCAGAGCCAAATGTAAATACTGTCTTGCAAAGGGGAATCATATGGGTAACCCACATACCAAATTTGGTAGAATTCGACCCAATGGTCTGGGAGGAGATAGCGTGATGGGCGGATGGACGGACAGATAGATGGACAGAGGCGATTACAATATCCCCATTTTTTCAAAACATGGGGATAATTAATAACATTTTTTAATATTACGCAGAATACTAGCTGCCATAACTTTCTATTTATCTTGTAATGGTCAATTGATAATATCCTCCTCATGATCCTGTCTGCCAAGGTAATAGTCAAGAGGCCAATAGTGTTGATGTTCAGTTGCCTAATGCCAACACTCTAGCACATGCTCTATAGATCAATAGTCCAGAATTATCCTGAGAGAAATTCAGTTTGACATGTGAACTGGCTTGACAGTGTAGGATGACATCATACTCAATTACGTCATGAATGACGTAACTAACTTCATCACAAATTGATGATGGACTAAGAATTGTAAACTTGTTGTACGAATTGTATGTGTTTACTATTAAATAAACATGCTGTTGAATATTTTGAAACTAAATTGACTGGGCATTGTTGAGGCAGCTACAGCAACCAGTCAGATTAGTTTTGAAATATTCAAGTTTACCCGTATAGTTTTCTGGAAATTGAGATTCAGGGAGTGCAGATTCCTATATGGGCAAAACGTGGGTGGGGCTTAACTAGGAATGGGTGGGGCATTGCCAAAACTGGATTCCTCCATTGACTAAAAAAACCCACACAGAATACACGTCTACAATTCACATGCGAGAGAAAGCCACCACCCTCACAAATAGCTATTTACCATTCACATGCGAGGCGAGAGAAAGCAACCCCCCTCCCACCCACCGAAATGAATACCTGTCTACCATTCACATGCGAGAGAAAGCCAACATTCACATGTGAGAGAAAGCAAACCCCACCCCCACAGAAAATCTGTCTACAATTCACATGCGAGAGAAAGCCACACCCCCACCACAGAATACCTGTCTACCATTCACATGCGAGAGAAAGCACTGCCTCCCCCCCCACAGAATACCTGTTTACCATTTACATGCGAGAGAAAGCACCCGCACACCCCCAACAGAATACCTATCTACAATTCACATGCGAGAGAAAGCATCCCCCCAAAAGAATACCTGTCAACCATTTACATGCGAGAGAAAGCCCCCCCCCACCCCACAGAATACATGTCTACCATTCACATGCGAGAGAAAGTACTGCCCCTCACCCACAGAATACCAGTCTACCATTCACATGCAAGAGAAAGCAACCCCGCCCCCTACCCCCCCACCCCCAGAATACCTGTCTACCATTCACATGCGAGAGAAAGCAACCACCCCACCCCAAAGAATACCTGTCTACCATTCACGAGAGAGACACTTTACTGCAAATATAGTACAAGGTTCCAAGGGAAATAACTCTGGGTTTTAGAGCACATCAGCTTCCTTTTCGCAACACAAATATTAGATGATGATATGAACAATGTGACCCGGGTTGGTGACAGATATAACAAAACATGCCACCATTGTTTACGCTGGACAGACAGACAGACAGCGGGGCCGGGCACTTGAAGGGGAGTCATCTCTTTCGCTCAGCTGATGGATAAGTCAGTTGAGCTAATAAAATTGTGCATTCATGGAGAAATAGTTCAAAGATTACTAGGTTAATTATATGGAACATAGTGATAGAGTAAATTAATTAGCAAGGTGATAATGACTTTGGATAATGAGACATAAAAATGAGGTCACTTAGTCTGCTATCTCACCGGTTGATTGGAGACAGCTTACAAAGAAATAAATCATTGAGATTTGACTGGCATTAATTGGTTTTCACAGTCAATAAAATATATTCCCATCCAGGTAGCAATTAACAGGATTTATTCTCAAGGATTAATACACTATTGTCAGACAGGTAATTCCTACAATGTCACTCAGGAAAATAAAATGCTAGTCTATTAGTTTGGAAATAATGGGTTTGAAAGCTGCTGTTGTCTACGGCATCAAGTCAGCAACAGCTTACAGCAACACTGTTTCAAAACTGAACACTGGTTATCCGATGAAAAGGAATGGAATTGCAGAATATTAAGTTTCTGTCATCTTAATTTCTTTCTTGCACATTGCTAGTTAGTTCCTGTGACCACCTACCTTGGTGCAAGTGACTAACTAGTGAAAGATTACTGAGTCATCTCCCTTGGTGTAAGTGACTAGTGAAAGATTACTGAGTTATCTCCCTTGGTGTAAATGACTGGTCAAAGATTACTGAGTCATCTCCCTTGGTGTAAGTGACTAGCGAATGATTACTGAGTCATCTCTCTTGATGTGAATGGCCGGTAAAAGACAACCAAATTATTTCCCTTGAGATGCGTGATCAGTAAAAGATAAATGAGTTATCTGCATTTGTGAGAATGACCAGTAAAAGACTAATGTGTTACAATCCTTGGTGGACTGACCAGTAAAAGATTAATGAGTTATCTGCCCTTTATGTGAGTGACAACTAAAAGATTAATGAGTTATCTGCCCATGTAGGAATGACCAGTAAAAAATTAATGCATTATCTGCCTTGGTGTGAGTCACCAATAAAAGATTAATAAGTTATCTACCTTTGTACAAGTGGCCAGCAAAAGGTTAATTAGTTATCTGCCTTGGAGTGAATGACTGGTAAAAAATTAATGAGTTATCTGCCCATGCATGTACGAGTGACCAGTAAAAGATTAATGAGCTGTTTGCCCTTGTACGAATGGCCAGTAAGATTAATTCAGCTATTTGCCTTTGTTGAGTGAGCAGTAAAAGATTAATGAATTATCTCCCTTGAGCTGAGACCAGTAAAAATATTAATGAGTTATATTCCCTTGCTGTGACTGACCAGTAATAGATTAATGAGTTATTTCCCTTGGTGTTAGTGACGAGAAAACTATTAATGAGTTATCTACCCTTGCTGTGTGACCAATAAAAGATCAATGAGTTACCTCCCTTGGTGTCAGTGAAAAGTAAGATTAATTATCTCACTATGGACGAGTGACCAGTAAAAGATTAATGATTTATCTGCCCTTGTACAAGCGACCAGTAAAATATTAATGCGTTATTTCCCTTGACAAAAGTGACCAGTAAAAGATTAATGGGACATCGCTCTTGAGAAATATGACAATTAAAACGACCAATGAGGTAATAACATTTTTACAAATGTGACTTTAAAGATTCTTTACGACGTAAGAAATATTCTGTCAAATAAAGCGAAATTAATTTGCTAGGAAGATGCTAACACAACAATACCATGCACACAACTTGGTTGTAAAATATTCACCAGCTTGCCTGTACATGGTTAAGTTGCATTAGAGTTAGTGGAATTCTATTGGTAAAAGTTGTTTAGAGGCACTAAACCTGAAGGCATTCTACCCTTATATGGTCCCACGCTTTTTTCTGCAAAACTTGAATGAAATGGGATAAACAGTTTCTGAGATATGTATAGATCCACAATCTGATCCGATTCAGATCCAGATCTTTTATCCAGTCTGCAAACTGTATTTCACGGTAAGATTGGTTGTTTAGTTTGAGCCAAACAGTTTTGTGTTTTTGAGATACAGCTCCTGACTAACCGAGAGGCAGACAGGCAGGCAGACAGACAGGCAGGGAGACAGACTGACGGATGGACAGACTGATGGACAGATGGATGGATGGATGGACGGACAGATGGATGGATGGACGGAGACAGACACAGACATCACAAGAATTAATTTACTTATGTTTTTAAAAACAAGTGAGAGACGCTATAGCTGCGACTTAAGCAGCTTTGTCTGAAATCTGAAATGTCAACAAGTTACAGACCGACTTACCAACTGCTGGACAAACAAAGACTAAAGCTAGGTGTTCAACATTAGTGATTTTAACAAGTACATGTTTTTGTACATATTAAAGTCGTTGACATACACAACATTTTGTGGTTGCTTCATGTGGCGATCAAAAATCGATACGCATAATAAACGCGAAGTAACTGAATCCAAATGACGTGATTCAGAGACCGTTTTCATGCGCAAATAGTAGTTGGTAGTAGAAAAAGATTTGTTATAGAGATGCACTTATGGACACACACCCCACCACTGAAACACCTATAAATATGCCACACACCTCACCACTGAAAACCTATAAATATGCCACACACACCTCACCATGAAAACACCAATAAGTATACCACATGCCTCACCACTGAAACACCTATAAATATGCCACACACACCCACCACTGAAACACCTATAAATATGCCACACACCCCCACCACTGAACCACCTATTAATATGCCACACACACCTCACCACTGAAACACGTATAAATATGCCACACACACCTCACCACAGAAACACCCATAAATATGCCACACACCCACCACTGAAACACCTATAAATATGCTGCACACCTCACCACTGAAACACCTATAAATATGCCACACACACCCCACCACTGAAACGCCTATAAATATGCCACACACACCCATCACTGAAACACCTATAAATAGGCCACACACCCACCAATGAAATATCTATAAATATGCCACACACACCCCCACCACTGAAACGCCTATAAATATGCCACACACACCCACCACTGAAACACCTATAAATATGCCGCACACCTCACAACTGACACGCCTATAAAAAATATGCCACACACCCCACCACTGAAACACCTATAAATATGCCACACACACCACCACTGAAACACCTATAAATATGCCACACACCCCACCACTGAAACACCTATAAATATGCCACACACACCACCACTGAAACACCTATAAATATGCCACACACACCACCACTGAAACACCTATAAATATGCCACACACACCCCACCACTGAAACACCTATAAATATGCCACACACCCAACCACTGAAACACCTATAAATATGCCACACACACACCACCACAGAAACACCCATAAATATGCCAAACTGCAGACGAGAATATGTACGCAAATAAGTTAAAGGATACCAAGCTTTATATGTGTTGCGAGATGCAACTAAAAATAAATATGAATCTTGTAACCCCCGCAGACCCGATATAACAATGACCTTTTATGGCTTCAAATACTCTGTTAACACTTTAATTGTCAAGATTTAATAAAAATTTTAATTTCTACTTAGTAAATGTCCATTTGTAGGCCAAAAGCTTATTCTTGATAATTTACCATTGGAATTACTGCCTCGAGCTCGATTAATGAGCTAGTCAATCTACTTTGTAATATTTCAAGAATAATCTTCCATTAGTCCGCAAATAAGTATTGCTGAAAGACTGTTGCCGAGGCCGGCATTGGAGAGCTGGACGCTTCCACCCTTTAAAACTCATATTAGCCCAACATGGCTTCTGCAGTAGTCTTGAGAAATCCATTTGCAGGCTAAAACTATTTTGGAAAATTTACCACTGGAATGACTGGTAAATTTAAAAAAAAAGCTTTCATTTGGTCTGTAAATGGACATTTTCTATATGAAAATTTCTTAAGCAAATTGGAGGGTTAAAGGATTAATTGATTAACACTGGCTAAAACTGGAACTCTTGCAGTACCAGGAAGCTGTTACAGAACAACATCTTTCAGTCCATCTCAAATTCAGCAAATACTCACATATGCATTGTTGCATTTCAAACAAGATAGTGCAGAAACCGTTAAACTTAATCCCCCTGCTAGCAGTGGAACAATTTAATCACGTAACCTCCTAAACTGATTTCTATTCTGTATTCCCATAAAGTCAGGAATTTAATCAATTAATTGCAGCAACAATCAAACTGTTTTCAAAATAATCATTAGCATGTACATGTAGTTTTAAACATCACAAGTATGGAATATAGTTATTGAGAGAGGATATTATTGACTTGTTAGTGCACAAGGACTTCAAAACTATTAGCATGAACACATGAATGAAAATGTTAGTGTATTACTTATAAGTAACATTCTAAAGAATAATCAATTAAACGGTACATTCCTGAGTGTCTGTATCAAAATTAAACACTAAAACTACCGGGTAATCTTCCAGTAATAGCAGCACAGACTCTATCAGCATCCAATTCAGTCATATACACGAGGCTCCACTAACCACAAAACTACCCACTGGCTGACCACACATCCCTCTATCAGTCACTATCAAAAAGTGCCATTCATCTCTTCATAACTGCTGTTCTATTCAGTAAAATTATTTCTGCCCATTTGTATAAAAACTGGCATTAACCAATGTAATCCAGTATGTCATAAAAACTGATAATTTCTCCACCATGCATGTCGTGTCTGAACAAGACACTGAGACAGATTTTGCTGAGAGTCATGGCAGAAGTAACTTTCAGACAAATTGTTCTCATGGTTAGTCTGCATGAGTGTACATTCTTGAGAATTCTTGAAAAACAGACTTAACCATTTAACTTTTGAAATTCCAGTGTCTCAATTTCAAAGCTGCTATACAGTTAATCTGTTGAATATTTTGTAACTAATTTGACTGTGATATGTTGCTGCCATAGGCATATGGCAGCAATAGATCCCAGTCAAATTAGTTGCAAAATATCTGACAAAGAAATGTTCTCTACATCATTTCAGGGTCAGTGAGAGTTAGTGTGAAAAAGTCTTCCATTGACCTCGAAGCTTGTGACCAGTGACATCTCAGCTAGCTGGCCCAGTAATCATCATGTTACTCATGAGCTTAGGCTTCTGAACTACTCCAACAATGGCCTCACAGCGCAACTATAAATATCTAATGTTTGAATTCCTTTATCCAAGGTCAAGATTTAAGCATCACAGGAAGGAGTATGAACATGATCACCCATGCATATCACAATGGAATATTATTAATTTGAAAGGTCATATTACCCCAAACATCACTTATAACTGTCATCATTACCATCTAACCATAAGAGGAATAGGGAGAATTGCCCATCTGTCCGTGTGTTTATGTATCTGTAGTTGTAGCAAGAAAACTGCTGGTTCGATTTGACATAAATTTTAACACAGCAAAGTATCTTAGCATGAAAGAGGAGTTCCAAACAATGGCCATCAGCTGAGCAGCACAATGGATCTGGATCCAATCCAATTCTGGATCTATGGATATCTCAGAAACAACTGGTCCGATTTGGCTAAAATGTTCACACAAGACATAGTGTCACCATACCCTAGGATTCCACACCATTGATCATGCTCATAACCATCCATTGGTAAATCATTGTAATATTATATGGTCCAGTTTACAAACAACGTTGATATAATATATAGCTTTCTATTTTAATGGATCTTTCCACTTTTAGCTATGCCCCGCCCATCCCTAGCTAAGCTCCACCCACATTTTGCCATGTTGGGATTGATCGATCCCCAAATGCCCTGACTACCAATTTCCTTAAAACTATACAGTTCAGTTGTTGAATATTTTGCAACTAATTTGACTGGGTGCTGTTGCTGTCAACCCTGTCAAATTAGTTGCAAAATATTTAACAGGATATTTATTAAATAGTAAAGACATACAATTCGTACAACAACGCATAGTCCGGCTTTAAATATGTGTTCATGACGTACCTATCTATGTCATTCATGACATCATGGATTGTGATGTCATTCTACAAGTCATGTATCTGATTATGACGTCATATGATGGATGGATACAGTGTAAAGGTCAGTTATGTTAAGAAACATTTTTCAGCAACAGCATCCTTAAACTGGACATGAGTTTTCTCTATTCTAACACTATTGTTATTAATCGGTCAGTTATTAGTGACTGGGCAGTGTCACCACAGTATAGATTAATATTCATTTCAGGTTATAAATGCATAAACTACTAACATCACACAAATAAGCCAGACCAATTCATGTTGAATCAAACCAACAATTAGACATATTTTGACAGGATAATATATTAGATTTAAATGTCCTCTAATGTGCAGTCCTCCACAACGCAACATGGTATTGAATGGTGGTTGAAGGTAGTCTGCAATACAGAACCACCTGTTGTGAGGTATTTAGGTACTAAATCACCTGCTGTGCAATAGTGATGACAGAGTGGAAGAGAGCCACCCTGGGAGGCGGCTTACAATTTGCTTTGTCAGCTTGACAGCTTGCTATTAAATTATAATTTAACCATTTCTCAATAATTCAGAAAAAATAGTATTCACATCAAATGCGCTGAAAATTCTCTCTATAGCTTAAAAATACAGGCTGAATCCTTTGTTGTTAGAACAGCAACAACCTTTATGAAAATGGCTTCAAAATATTCTAAAGAATTTTATATAGAATGTATGTAATTTCCAACTTGATGATTTTAGTGGTGAAAGTGTTAAGGATTTAAAACTATTTTTGCTATAATAATAGTGATTCATTCAGCCATTTGTACGTTTCTCAAATTATAACTGTCGATTTTACCACAAAAATGAATTTAAACACTTTATTGAAGTGAAGAAGGTAATGGCGTCTGAATCCCAATGCGCTGTAGCCTATAGCCTTTGAAATTTCATCACATGCCATGCCCACGTCACCCCTACCCTCCTCAAAGCACACACGCCTCCCCGCTATGCATACATAGACCACACCTTACACCTGTAAGGCTGACCCATAACTGCATCTCATGAGAAATAGATGAAGGCACAACTCTCAGAATTAATCATAAGATAAGAACCACCATTACATGCTCCCCAAATGGATGATGCTAAAATTTATGATGTTATTAACCATCTGACTGCTGAGTTTTTGCAGACAATGTAATCCAGGGGTTATAACTCTGGACATGCTAAATATTTTGAAAACGATTTGACTGAAAATTGTTGGTGGCCTAATTGTTCTCAAAATATTCAGCAAAATCACAGTTATTGCCTATTGAAATTATTGTCCGGTGGCTTGAAGCAGCAAGACATTACAAATTTAAATAAAAATCTGGCCCCTACTTGCCAGAAGCTCAACATTTCACATTAGGTCTGTAATACTTGAAATGTCAACGTCTTAATTTCAAGACAGCTATACACGAATGCTGTTGAATATTTTGAAACTAATTCTACTGGATCACGTTGGTGACATAGGTACAACAACACATCCCAGTTAACTCCATCACCGATGATTTCGTTATTCTCATTTTCAAAGCAACAATACAGCAAAACTGTTGAATATTTTGAAATTAATTTGACAGGAAGCCGTTGGTGCCTAAGGCAGCAATGACGTACAGTCAAATTAATTTTAAAATATTCAACAGAATAAGTTTTATATTGTAAATAATTTACTTTTTCAGGAATT
This sequence comes from Chaetoderma sp. LZ-2023a, assembly GCA_034401795.1. NCBI lineage: Eukaryota > Metazoa > Mollusca > Caudofoveata > Chaetodermatida > Chaetodermatidae > Chaetoderma > Chaetoderma sp. LZ-2023a. The sequence continues at coordinate 39,137,160 of CM067372.1, read as the reverse complement.
TGTCAGTGATAGGGTTAAATTAGTTTTTACAATATTTAACTGATGGTATGTAGGGGTTAAAGGTTAACCCTCTCATTGTCTCTATCCGCCTCAGCAAACCTATCAGAATTTAGAAGACATTTTCTGCTTTAAAATTATCACATTAGCCCTCTAACACTCAAGCTGGCTAACAACTACTTCTGCAGTGACCTTGAGAAATGCCAGCTAGGCCATTAGACAAGACCATTTTTGACAATTTATCACTGAAATGACTGGATCGATAACAAAGCCAGTCATTCCCGTGATACATCTTCAGAAAAATCTTCTACGGTCTAAAAGTGGACATATTCTATGAGAAAATTAAATTTTTCTAGAACATATTTGATGTTGAATACCAACCACAATTAGGGTCCTTTTGGCTGAAATCTGTAAAGTGAGAAGCGTTTTGACAATTTCTGGTAAATTTTTCATAAGAATTAAGATTTTCACCCAAACAAGAGCTTGCGATGCTCACCTGGACCATTAGTATTTGAACCATTTGCATTTAAATATATGCATGATGAACATTTCCAAATAAAATCCAAGATAGGCACCAAAAAAAATGACGAATCTAAATTCTCGTTTGATATGCTGAAGTCTACTGTCATAGGATCATTCCACCATTGTTGAAATCGGGTCATTGATTAATGGGGAGTGCCATTTTTAAATGGTTCCAGAACATTTTCAGAAAATCAAAGATACTGCCAAACCATTGAGCAATAAAAATGACTCAAGCAGTTAATGAGTAGCGTTCTAAATGATTTCCTGCTATTTAAAAAAAAATCTAAGGTGGCCACCAAAACAAAAATGAAGCAGTCAAAATTCTGTATACCAATTCTTAAGCCTACCAGCTGGTTCCTTCCAGCTGAGTTTGGTTTAAGACAGCCAAGCGGCTAATGAGAGACCTTTAACTGATTTCCCAAAATTTTCGGAAAATCTAAGATGGCCACTGGAAAAATGACTGTTCAAAATTCTGTGAACTAGTTCTGAAATCTACCACCCTAGTACCCTTCCAGCCAAGTTTGGTTGAAACTGTCCAAGATGGCCACCACAAAAATTGAGCAATCAAAAATCAGGCAATTTATATTGGAGTAGCGTTTTAAATGATTTCCGGAAATTTTTTCAAAAATCCAAGATGGCCACCAGAAAAATTGACCAATTAAAATTGTGAATAGATGTTCTGGAGCTTACGGCCATTCCAGCCAAATTTGGTTGACATCAGTAAAAAGCATAAAGGCGCAGATGCGATTTGACGGATGGATGGCAGACAGATGGACAGAATGATGGCTACCATGGCATTAAGCTCAGTTGGCCCTTCTGGCCAGGTAGAGGTAAAAATTCAAAAAGTCAAAATTCTGTACACACATTCTGGAGCCTAACCCAATAGGGTCCTTCTAGCCATATTAAGTTGAAATCTGCAAGCGGTTAATGAGGAGTAGCGTTTTGACAATTTGCGGTAAATCTCATAAAATCTAAGATTTTCACCAAAAAATTTTACCAATCAAAATTCTGTACATAAGTTCTGAAGCCTACACTCATAGAGTCCTTCCAGACAAATTAGGTTGAAATCCACCAAGTGGTTATAATGAGTAGTGTTTTAAAGCAAAAGCTGAAGGATGACGAACGGATGGTCATCATGCCATAAACTCACTTGGCCTAGGCCAGGGGAGGCAGTAAACACAAAAACTTCACATGTCATAATGAAGCAAACCTCACATTCAAGTTGTCATAATGAAACAAACCTCACACTGAAGTTGTCATAATGAAACAAACATAACAGTGAAGTTGTCGTAATGAAACAAACCTAACGTTGAAGCTGTCATAACAAAACAAACCTAACATTGAAGCTGTCTTAACGAAACAAACCTAACATTGAAGCTGTCATAATGAAACAAACCTAACATTGAAGCTGTCATAATGAAACAAACCTAACATTGAAGCTGTCATAATGAAACAAACCTAACATTGAAGCTGGCACAATGAAACAAACCTGCCATTGAAGTTGTTATAATGCAACAAACCTAACATTGAAGCTGCCATAACAAAACAAACCTAACGTTGAAGTTGTCATAATGGAACAAACCTCACATTGAAGCTGTCATAATGAAACAAAGCTAACATTGAAGCTGCCATAACGAAACAAACCTAATGTTGAAGTTGTCATAATGAAACAAACCTCACATTGAAGTTGTCAGAATGAAACAAACCTAACACTGAAGCTGTTATAAAGAAACAAACCTCACATTGAAGCTGTCATAATGAAACAAATCTCACATTAAAGCTGTCATTATGAAACAAACCTAACAATGAAGCTGCCATATTGAAACAAACCTCACAATAAAGATGTCATAATGAAACAAACCTAACAGTGAAGCCATCATAATGAAACAAACCTAACATTGAAGTTGTCATAATGAAACAAACCTGACACTGAAGCTGTCATAATGAAACAAACTTAACATTGAAGCTGTCAGAGCGAAACAACCCTAACATTGAAGCTGCCACAATTAATGCAGATCTAATGTTTAAGCCGTCACACCGCTAATAATTAATGTTGAAGCTACCATAATGCAGATGACCAATTTTACAATCTAATTTCTGTCAATGTTTAGCGAAGTTTTATTAAAATTGTCCAGTGGTTAATAAGTAGTCTTTTAAATAATGTTCTCAGAAATGTTCAGAAAATCCAGGATGAATATGGCCGACAAACATGGTAAATGTTAATTGATCAACAGTGACCATGTTTTTTTATGTATCCATGGACAAACTTTAATGGCCCTTAGTCCATAATCAAATCTCTCAAATTTCAGTCTAATCTGTTATGTGGTACTGGAAAATAAGTCGCTTTCAGGAAAGCTAGGTCATCAAAGATGGCCACCAAACTATTTGGCCAGTCAAGTTCCCTTGAATAAATTTGGATCAGCTCTTGGCCTAGATGATATTTAATGGGTTTTGAATCGATCTCCCACGCGGCTTCGGAGAAAATTTTTAAAGCCATTTCTAAAAATCCAAGGCCGCTGCTGGCCAAATTGGCCTATCATTGTTTGAACAAAGTTAGATCTCTATGCCCTAAGGATGCTTTCTGCAGTATATACTTGAAATTGGCCAAGTGGTTCTCGAGAAGACGTTAAAAATTTCCCATTGCAATAGTATGGGAGTTTTTTGTGAGAAAAAGATCCAAGATGGCCACCAAACTGTTTATCCGACAGTTCCGAAAATGGCAAATTTGAAATCAGAATACCCAAAAACCTATATAAATCCAATTTCACCTTCAAAATCAATCAAATAAAAAAAATCCAAAATGGTCGCCAAACACTCTACATCTCGATTGGCCCACGGCGGCCATGTTGTCGGACGCATCAACTTCCCTTGAACAAACTTTAATTGCCCTTAGACCCCTAATCATATCTCCCATATTTGGGCCCTATCCATTCAGCGGTTCTGTAGTCATTTTTGCGAAGACTATGTCATCCAAGATGGGCACCAAACTATTTGGCCAATCGAGTTCCCTTGAACAAACTTGGTTCAGCTATGTGCATAGATGCTGTTTCATCAGTTTTGAATCAGTCAGCCAAGCGGTTTTTGCGATTTTTAAAGACATTTCCTAAAATCGGCCGAAATCCAAGATGGCCGCTGGCCAAATTCGCAAATTAGCTTTGTTTGAACAAACTTGGATCCCTACGCCGCAAGGATGCTTCCTGCCAAATATGAAAGTGAAATCGGTCCAGTGGCTCTTGAGAAGTCGTTTCAAGTAAAAGTTGATGGACGGACGACAGAGGGGTGCAACGGCATAAGCTCACTTGGCCATTCTCGCCAGGTGAGCTAACAATGAAGCTGGCACAGCACACAAAATTAATGTTGAAGCTTCCACAACGCAAAACCTTCACCTTGACGGCACCACCATCGTGACAGAAGAGATACATATATTTCACATTCTGTATCGCCGAAAACGAAGAAAATTATACTTAAAGTTATTAGTGACTACTTTAGCAACAATTTTTACTCAGATTATTTGAGAATTATCAAGTATAATTACCGGAGAAGTGATTCAATGTGATTGGTAACTGTGAATTCTTATGTGTGCCAAAGTAGATGTTATATGATTTAGATTACCCCCTAGCTATGACTTTACAAGTCATGCCCCAACGGAATCCACCCATATTTGTGAGCCTAAATTAAAATCCTACTGGCTGCTATGAACACTGATTAACCGATTTTACAGTCAACTAAATATTCAGAGATGGATGCTGTGGCATTTTACGGCCATTCAGAGGTCTTATAGCGCTATTAAAACTAAAATGGCTCAAAATCAATCTCTCAGATTTCAAAATTTTCTAGTCTAGGAGCATTGATGTGTCCTGGACAAGAGAGGTGGTGTGAGGTACATCTAAAGTCCTGTATGTAATATCTTACCTTCTGCGGTAGTCCGTGTCATAATGCCTATAGCTATAGCAATACTTGTCCTTTTATGCTCACCACTTGTGTAATAAAAGCATAGAATATTAAATGAAGACATAAAAACTCAATAACTAATATTTTAGTAATAAATTAGTACTAGATATTTCACGTAATATTTTGAATTTCTAATAAGCTGATTTTAAATGGGTTAATTCAATTATGACATTACAAGTATCAAGTAACAAGTGCGAATGGCAATTAACCCTTTATCCCTCATATCAGCCAAAAAACGGCTTCTGCAGTGGTCTTGAGAAGTGTCTATTTGCAGAGCTTGAGAAGTCTATTTTTGAAAATTTAGCACTGAAATGACTGGCTTTGTTATCGAGCCAGTCATTCCAGTTGTTAATTTTCAAAAATAGTCTTCTCAATGTCTTCAAATGAACATTTTCTATGAGAACTGAAATTTTCTTGAACATATTTTGAGGGTTACCGGGCTAAAAACAAGAAGACAAGCCACTGGTCAGCAGCTAATGTGTCTGAATTATTATTTATCATTTTAATCATTTAACCTTCAAATTTGTTCAAGAAAATTTTTATTTTCCTCATCGAAAATGCCCATTTGCGGACCAAGAGATAGTTTTTGATAATTTATCACTGGAATGACTGGCTCGGTTATTAATATTCCAGTCATTCCAGTGGTAAATTTGAAAAAATAATTTTCTCTTGGTTTGCAAATGGATATTTCTTAAGACTACTGCAGAAGCTGGGTTTTTTTTGTCCAACATGCCCTGGTCATACCGGCCAAAACCGGCTCTGCTATGGTCTTGTGGAATGTCCATTTACAGGCCAAGAAAATACAATTTTTGATAATTTACCACTGGAATGACTGGCTCGATAACAAAGCCTGTCATTCCAGTGATAAATTTTCAAAAATTGTATTCTCTTGGCCCGTAAATGTACATTCAATAAGAAATAATTAAAATTTTCAAGACTAAATCTGACCATTAAAGGGTTAAAGTGATAATTAGCTAAGATTTCTGGGTGACTGTAATGTAGGCTAATTGCCCGCTATAATCCATTATAAATAGTGTGCTATCTAACCATACTATTCATGAACATTAATTTAAATAACACTTAATTAACACCGTAGCGATTTAATCAACAAGTTACGTCAAGAAAATAATTATTATTTTCTTATAGAAAATATCCACTTTCAGGCCAAGAAAAGGCATTCAAGTGGTAAATTAAAAAAAAAAATCACTTGTTCTGCAAATGGAGATTCCTCAAGACCAGTGCATAAGCAGTTTAAGCGGGGTTGAGTGTTAACAATCACCGATGAATTCCCCATATCTCATTTTCAAGGCAACCATACCAGAAAATTGTTGAATATTTTGAAATTACCTACTGGAAGCCATTGCTGCCTTTCAGCAATGGCTTCCAGTCAAATTAATTTCAAATTATTCAACAGATTAAGTTTTATATTGTAAAGAATGCACTTTTTCAGGGATTTGCTAGTTAGTTTATAAAGGTAATGGAATAATGGTCAAGAAAGACGAAATTTTTGCTTAATGAATGCTCATTTCAAGGACATGAGAAGAAGAATTTCTCACCTAAAAGCGAGACACAGGGATCACTCATTCCGTTGATGGAAGCGTTGGCTTCATTGGTTTTCTAAGGTTTTTAAATCGTCTTATTATTCAACAAGCGTTCTGTTAATTTCAATCAAAGTTTACATATGGTAAGTGTGCTAATTTGTCATGCAGAAATGCCATCTGCATCATCCAGGTATTCAATATTATGAATTGTCATAATTTTTCACGGATTTTAATTTGATTTTTTTATGGTTTTTGGGTTACGGTTCTTAATTGCCGTTTTAAATTTCAATGAAAGGTTACAATCTACAGCTGCACTATTTTAATTTTTGTGAATTATTCCTATTTTTAAAATTTTTTATGCAATATTTAGCAGAGAAGTAAGTATTCTACACAATGCTGTGATGATCAATCATTTGTAAATCCAGCTTGAAACTGTTTGCAAATTAACCCTTTAACACTCATATCAGACAAAAACAGCTTCTGCAGTGGTCTTAAGAAATGTCCATTTGCAGACCAAGAGACTATTTTTGAAAATTTATCACTGGAATGACTGCCAGTCATTACAGTGATAAATCTTCCAAACTAATCTTCTCTTGGTCTGCAAATGAATGTTTTCCATGAGAAAACTTAAATTTTCCTGAAAAATTTTAAGCCTTAAATGGTTAAGTAGTTCACAGCCTGAAGGAACTCTGATCAGACAGCACATCTGCACACATAATCAACCTATCTTATGATTAAAACATGATTAGTGTTGACAGATTACATGGAGACAACTTACAATCTTTCACTTGAAATATTACTTAACATTGTCATACAGTATGTTGGTCTTGTCATAGTATTAACAGAATTACTTAATTATATCACATAATTATCTCATCAATGTCAAAGCCATGTCTCCAGGCTGTGGCTTAGAGTAACTACTTCATCTACCATAATAACACACCTAGACATTTTAAAATTTAATCACCCAGATATAATAGTCAATTATGCAATTAGTGATGCACTATCTCATTAGAGACCCTCCAAACTCTGAATAGAATTGTCCTTTGTGTATGGATGCATCACAGCCTATAGGATTGGCCATGTATAAAAAATAGGTCAGCATGACCTACTTTCTATGCTTCACTGAATACAAAAGGTCTAACGGCCTGTCGCTCAACTTTAAGTATTAGAAATGCTTCATACTTCAGGAAGATTATGGTTCCTGAAACTTCTAGACTGACATAGTTTTATATAATCAGAATATATTTGAAGCCAAGGAACAGTTTTGAAGGATTTGGAAAATCCAAGTTCGGAAGACTACCATGCAAGGGTCTTTAATCTCAAATTTGTTTAAAATCCACCAAGTGGTTAATGAGATGCATTTTAAATGAAAAGTTTTTATTATCCCCCTTGTGAAATCTTTTAACACGATGGGCTAGATGGGCGCCCACAAATTTACCAATCAAAATGCTGAATACAAGTTCTGAACTCTACCACAATAGGGTCCTTCTGGTGAAGTTTGTTTTAAATCAGTCAAATGGTTAATGATGCGTCAAGTTTTACTTGATTTCCTCAAAATGTTCAAACAATTCAAGATAGTCAGGGCTTTAGATTTGTACCTCATTTGGGCACACCACCTATCCGGTCCGGGATCCATCAATGCTCCTAGAAACTAGAGAATTTTGAAATCTCAGAGATTGATTTTGAGCCATTTTAGTTTTAATAGTACTCTAAGACCTCTGAATGGCCATAACATGCCACAGCATCCATCTCTGAGTATTTAATTGACCGTAAATCAGTTAATTAGTGTTCATAGCCGCCAGAAGGATTTTAATTTGGGCTCACTAATATGGGTGGATTTCATTTGGGCATGACTTGTAGTCATAGCTAGGGGGTAATCTAAAGCCCCGATAATCATCGGGAAAACTGACCAATCAGAATTCTGTGTACACTTCTGAAGTCTACCACCATAGGGTCATTTCAGCCAAGTTTGCTTGAAATTGTATTATCGGCCAAGAGGTTAATTAATAGTCTTTTTTAACTGATTTGCCGATAATTCTGCTTTAATTCACCAGAGAGGTTATGGAGATGCAGTTTGACAAATCAAGATTTTGACCACAAAAAAATTTATCAATCAAAATTCTGAATAAAGGCTCTTGATCCTACTACGATTAGGGTCCTTCTAGCCAAATTTGGGTTGAAATATTTAAAGTGGTTAATGAGTAGTGTTTTGACAATTTCCAGTAAACTTTTCCTAAAATCTAAGATTTGCAGCCAAATCATTCATAAATCAACACGGCAAATCAATAAAATGATGTATGCTCCCCGAAGGCAGACTCTGCAGAGCAACTGAATGGATAACCCGAAGGCATATGCTTCAGGAAAAGGTTTGGAACTGTGGCTCAGACACAGAGAAACGAACTTGAAATTGTCAATGACATATCACCATATTAGGCCATCCTTAAAATATTGTTGGTCTGGGGTAATGATGTTAAATCCAGAATTTGGGGAGTAGGAATGATTCGGTGGGCCCTCATTCTTTTGGTCTGGCGGGATTTGCCCGAATGAACAATTTGTTAAGGATAGCTTAATCTAAGTTTCTCTAAATAAACACCCTTAGACTTTGCTTGGCACCATATGAAAAATACATATAAAAACTAAGTTCAAAATGAACAGAGATATTTTCTGTAATAATCAATACCAAGTTTGGTGACCATATGTGAAAAAGTCTTGAAACTATGGCCCGGAGAAACATTTTCTGTGATATTCAGTCGACCGTGAAAAGTAGGTAAGCCTGACCTACTTTTCATACTTTGCACGCCTTCTCCCTAAGATGCATCCACATACCAAGTTTGGTGACTATATGTGAAAAAGTCTTGAAATTATGGCCCGGACAAACATTTTCTGTGATATTCAGTCGACCATGAAAAGTAGGTCAGCATGACATACTTTTGACCTACTTTTCATACTCCGCACACCTTCTCCCTAAGATGCATCCACATACCAAGTTTGGTGACCATATGTGAAAAAGCCTTGAAACTATGCTCCGGACAAACATTTTCTGTGATATTCAGTCGACCATAAAACGTAGGTCTGCATGACCTACTTTTGATACTCCGCACACCTTCTCCCTAAGATGCATCCACATACCAAGTTTGGTGACCATATGTGAAAAAGTCTTGAAACTATGCCCCGGACAAACTTATATATGGTGAACGGACGGACAGACAGACAAATGGACGGACAAAGCGGCGACTATATGCTCCTGCAAATTTTTTTTCAGGGAGCATAAAAATCTGAAAACAAGTTCTGAAGCCTATGCCAACGGGGTCAATTCAGGCAACTTAGATTGAAATCTGCCAAGCGGTTAATGAGTAGCATCTTGACAATTTCGGGTAAATTTTTCATACAGATTTGCACTCAAAAGATTGACCAATCTGAATTCTGTATACAAGTTCTGAAGACTACCCCACTAGAGTCCGCCCAGCCAAATTAGGCTGAATTCCACCTAGCAATTAATGAGCAGTAGTATTTTAACTATTTCCGGTAAATTTTTCATGCAATCTAAGCTTTTCACTCAAAAAATTGACCAATCAAAATTCTGTATATAATTCCTGAAGCCTGGACCACAATAGGGTCTGTCCAGCCAAATGAAGAGTAGTGTTTTAAAGCAAAAGCTGATGGTTGACAGATTCCCTGCAAAATATTGACTATGGTATCATGGTCAACCATAGTTTGATCATGGTTAACTTTGAAAATGCTTTAAAATCTGACTGTGGTGAAAGTTGACCATGGTTGACTTTGTTTTTAGCATGGTACGAACCGTGATAATATGCATCAACCATGGTCAACCATGTCTTGACCATGGTCAAATATAATAAAAAAGTGAAATCTCTGACTATATGATCATATTTATGAAAACTGTATATGACCGTAGTCAACCATGGGTCAATGAAGATTTGAAAAAAATTATTTGACCATGGTCGGCCATGTTTTGACCATTGCTGAATTAATTTACTAAGGGAGGCAACTCTTTAATTATAAATTTAAGCATTTTTGCAATTAAAGTCTTAATTATTCAATTACCCATAAATTATGTAATCCTCATTATTATGACATTTGAATAGTAAATGCCATATGCATAGAAACATAATAATGACACTGAATGTATAAATTTTATCTCAAACAATGCCAATGTAGCTCAATCAGTGCAAGATTTTCGTACTCATTCACAATGCAGAAATATTCATCCTTATTATATGTCTCCATGACTATTACCGTAGCTCATGACCTGTGCTTACAATAATGTAGGCTCAGTACGCTGACCTAATGGTATGTAGGCACAAAACATGCTCGGCTCCATTTAAATACATATTTACATATTAAATTTACTATTCCAAACCATGGGCGACTATGGTCCGACCAAGTTTGCGCTATAGGCTGACCATGATCAGCCATGGTCAAATATATTAAGTTTGACCATGGTCAAACCATGGTCAAGTTGTCTGACCAGGGTCATGCATGTCCGAACCATGATGAGCCTGCAATATTGATCAATTTTTCCCATCATACTGACCATGGTTTTACCATGATACCATTTACCACACATGTTTGACCATGTGTTAACCATGGCCAACCATGGTCAACCCCATGGTTTGACCATGGTAATTTAACAGGGGTTGGATGACAGATGATGGACGGACGGTCGCCATATCCACGAGCACATGTGACCTTTGACAAATGTAACCATTAAAGGGTTAAGTCGAATAAATAAATATGCTTGTATACCAATTAAAGTCTAGAGAATGTGATGCATCATATATGGAAGAAGACATTTGCATTAATCAATATTTGTACCATATACATATTGATGACATTTGTGTAGACAGTATTCTCAGAAACCGGAATAATTTGACAGCTGCAGATTTCAAGACAATATTAGTACTCAATATATTTTGAGATTTTCAACCCATGAAGAGATTACTTTGAAGTGAGATATATACCATAATTTAATGGTAGTAAATGTTACGTGACTATTAATGGAGGTATCCAGTTTTAGCTATATGCCACGCCCATCTCTAGCTAAGCGCCACCCATGCTTTGCCTGTGTTGCGATCAATCGATCCCTCTACTCTCTGAATCCCAATTTCCAGCTGTTGAATATTTTGAAACTAATCTGACTGGGTGATGTTGCTGCATATGGCAGCAAATTCACCCAGTCAAATTAGTTTCAAAATATTCAACAGAATGTTTATTAAATAGTTACAAAGACATACAATTCGTACAACCTGACTAAGACTAAATCGCATCATTCATGATGTAATCGATTATGACATCAGCCTACATGTAACGTAGTTAATTATGACGTCATATGATAATTTAATATGTAAATATGTATTTAAATGCAGCAGAGCACGATCGATAAACTGGATTCCTCCATTATCATAAACTTTCACACATCATGTTCTGATGAATCACAGTTATGTGTGACAGTTTGCTAAAGTAAACAAGAGGCCCAAGGGGCCTGTATCGCTCACCTGCATCATAGGCATTTCGACCAGAAAGGCCATCAATAATAAGTAGAACCCTACAGAGTTGGGCAGAATTATAACAAGAAAACAGAAGCCATGTTTCTTTATGTATCAACTACTCTTGAGCAAAACTTAACGGCCCTTAGTCTCTTATCATATCTCCCAAATTTCGGCCCAATCCGTTCAACGATTCTGGATACGAAGTTGTTTTCGCAAAAACTAGGTCACCCATGATGGCCGAAAAGCCAATGGACCAATCAGGTTCTTTTGAACAAATTGGTTCTCCTCCTGCATTAGATGATGTTTCATGAGTTTTGAATCAACCCCCAAGCCGTTTCGGAGATCTTTATACATTTCTAAAAATTGGCTGGTTTAGCCGGTGGCCATCTTGGATTTTGGCCGATCAGCTTCGTTTGAACAAACTTAGACCTCTATTCCCTAAGGCTGCATTCTGCCATATATAATTGAAATCGGCCCAGTGGTTCTTGAGAAGTCGTTTAAAGAATTCCCCATTGCTTTACTAAGGGCCCATTGCTTTACTATGGGAGCCTATGCCAGCAAAGCAAACCAAGATGGCAGTCAAACCGTTTATCCAAGTCTCGAAAGTGGCATATTTGAACTCGCCACCCTGATAAGCATATATACAGCAATTTTCACTATTAAAATACATCAAATACAAAAAAGCCAATATGACAAAAAGCTAAATATTGATTGGTTGATGCCAGCCATGTTTTTTAACGTACAAACTTCCTTTGAACAAATTTGAATAGCCCTTGGTCCCTAAGCATATTTACCAAATTTCAGCGCTATCCATTCAGCAGTTCGGGAGAAGTCGTTTTCGCGAAAACTATGTCATCCAAGATGGCCGCCAAGCAAATAGGCCAATAAGGTTGCCTTGAATAAACTTGGGTCTAACGTTGCCATAGATGATGTGTTATGAGTTTTGAATCAATTCCTCCAGCGGTTTCGGAGATTTTTTAGTGGTTCTACAAATCGGCCATTTTGGATTTTGACCGATCCGCTTGAACAAAATTAGATCTCTATGCCCTATGGATGTTTCCTGCCAAATATAATTGAAATCGGCCCAGTGGTTCTTGAGAAGAAGTCGTTTAAAGAATTCCCCATTGCTTTACTATGGGCCCATTGCTTTACTATGGGAGCCTATGGCGGGAAAACAAACCAAGATGGCAGGAAAACCGTTTATCCGACAGTCTCGAAAGTGGGATATTTGAACAGGCCACACTGATAAGCATATATAAAACAATTTTCGCCATCAAAATACATCAAATACAAAAAAGCCAATATGACCAAGAAACGCAAAATTTTGATTGGTTGATGGCGGCCTAACGAACAAACTTCCCTTGAACAAACTTGTAAGGCCCTTGGTCCCTAAGCATATTTACAAAATTTCTGCTCTATCCCTTCCGCGGTTCGGGAGAAGTTGTTTTCACAAAAACTAGGTCATCCAAGATGGTCGTCAAGCAAATCAGCCAATCAGGTTGCCTTGAACAAACTTGGGTCTACCGTTGCACTAGATGATGTGTTATGAGTTTTGAATCAATTCCTCCAGCAGTTTTGGAGAAGATTTTTTAAAGTGTTTCTAAAAATCAGCCATGTTGGCCGGCAGTCATCTTGGATTTTGACCGATCCGCTTCGTTTGAACAAACTTAGATATCTATGCCCTATGAATGCCTCCTCCAAAATATAATTGAAATTGGCCCAGTGGTTCTTGAGAAAAAGTCGTTCAAAGAATTCCCCATTGCTTTACTATGGCCCATTGCGTTACTATGGGAGACTATGGCGGGAAAACAAACAAAGATGGCAGGAAAACCGTTTATCCGACAGTCTCGAAAGTGGGATATTTGAACAGGCCACACTGATAAGCATATATACAGCAATTTTCGCCATCAAAATACATCAAATACAAAAAAGCCAATATGACCAAGAAACGCAAAATTTTGATTGGTTGATGGCGGCCTAACGAACAAACTTCCCTTGAACAAACTTGTAAGGCCCTTGGTCCCTAAGCATATTTACAAAATTTCTGCTCTATCCCTTCCGCGGTTCGGGAGAAGTTGTTTTCACAAAAACTAGGTCATCCAAGATGGTCGTCAAGCAAATCAGCCAATCAGGTTGCCTTGAACAAACTTGGGTCTACCGTTGCACTAGATGATGTGTTATGAGTTTTGAATCAATTCCTCCAGCAGTTTTGGAGAAGATTTTTTAAAGTGTTTCTAAAAATCAGCCATGTTGGCCGGCAGTCATCTTGGATTTTGACCGATCCGCTTCGTTTGAACAAACTTAGATATCTATGCCCTATGAATGCCTCCTCCAAAATATAATTGAAATTGGCCCAGTGGTTCTTGAGAAAAAGTCGTTCAAAGAATTCCCCATTGCTTTACTATGGCCCATTGCGTTACTATGGGAGACTAAGGCGGGAAAACAAACAAAGATGGCAGGAAAACCGTTTATCCGACAGTCTCGAAAGTGGGATATTTGAACTGGCCACACTGATAAGCACATATAAAGCAATTTTCGCCATCAAAATACATCAAATACAAAAAAGCAAATATGACCAAGAAACGCTAAATTTTGATTGGTTGATGGCGGCCTAACGAACAAACTTCCCTTGAACAAACTTGTAAGGCCCTTGGTCCCTAAGCATATTTACAAAATTTCCGCTCTATCCCTTCAGCGGCTCGGGAGAATTTGTTTTCACGAAAACTAGGTCATCCAAGATGGTCGTCAAGCAAATCAGCCAATCAGGTTGCCTTGAACAAACTTGGGTCTACCGTTGCACTAGATAATGTGTTATGAGTTTTGAATCAATTCCTCCAGCAGTTTTGGAGAAGATTTTTAAAAGTGTTTCTAAAAATCAGCCATTTTGGCCGGCAGTCATCTTGGATTTTGACCGATCCGCTTCGTTTGAACAAACTTAGATCTCTATGCCCTATGAATGCTTCCTCCAAAATATAATTGAAATCGGCCTAGTGGTTCTTCAGAAGTCGTTTAATGAAAAAGTTGACGGACGACGGACGGTCGCCACGGCATAAGCTCACTTGGCCTTTCAGGCCAGGTGAGCTAATGAAAAATCATTGTTTGACTAAGAAAAAAAATAAGATTTTAAAAAAGAAGGAAATTGCCAAAATTGTTTTTGCATTAAAAAGCCTATTTCACAAAAATTATTGGAACTATAAAGGTGAATTCTCCAAAAGGCACGTCTACCCATCATAAAGAACCCACATGACAAGTTTCTGTAAATTATTTTAAAGGTCTTGTGAGGACTTGCGGTCGATAACGAGTTTTAATTAATTTTATGGTCTACTACACTATTTAAATACAATAGCGTCAATTTGGAGTGAGAAAAATATGTTAGGCAGCCCAAATAACGAGATTAAATGACGCGTTAATCTGAATCACATCGCCACTCGCTGTGATGTCACACCGGGAACGGCGCTGTGAGCTGGGTCAATATTTCTCTGTCTGTAGTACAAAGGTAACCTATTTTAAAACGTGCGTTTAACAGGATAGACTTTACCTACCATAACATAAATTATGTCAGGTTGAAGCTAAGTCTTCAAGAAATAAAAAATCATGATTTAAAAAAATCTATTATGATATTTATTCATTTTTAATGATTTCATGCATAGCTATATTCGCATAATAATAGGCCTATAACTACGGTAAACCATGGGCAATGCTGAAAATCGGCAATATTTCAATGCATGTGACAAATACTCTGTAGTCTAGTATGCCTAATTGCGGATCCATTACCATTCTTGAAAGGACTAGGTGTAATATGTAATATCTGGGATGGATGGATGTGAGCATGATGATCGAGGTGGGTGGGAGAGGTTGACGATGGCTATAAGTGTACTATTATTCATATCTAAATGTATAGGCTATAGAGTGCAGCTACAACTTTTTCTGAAGATTACGGATGTACAATAAGTGTGTCAGTGTGTCCTATGTGAAATTTCCCGTGATTACTGATTAGAATGTAATTGTTTACCTATAAGCTTTTGGCAATGTGTTTGTATAATAATAATGTAGAGGCATGTACGGGTCAACACGTACGTTGGTGTGTGTGTATGGGGGGGGGGGGGGGGGGGCGGCGTCACGCCTGTGACAACCATATGAACTATATCGTTTTCAAACCAAGTTCTGGAAATAGCATACACTCATATTTCAATGTTATAAAAAAGCAAAACTGTAGCAGATGAACACATTTTAAATAGGTAGGTGAACTGACAGATGTTCAGAGGTCGCTAGCGTATCATCTTTACTTACAGTACAGCTCATAAATAAGTTTAATTGCTTCCAAAGCAAAAACACAAATATGTTAGCTACAACCATATGAACATGATACAAGAAACGTTATGTTGAATATTTTGAACACAATTTGGGTTGAAATTCAACCCAATTATGTTCAAAATATTCAACAGTATATCTTATTTAAGTTGTACTATAAGCGTGCGGACGACAGTGAAAGCCTCGCTACGCATCTCGACCGCTGCTTAAATTGTAAACAAACCGTGTACTGTCAATAATATGTCAATGTTACAATGTAGACTATACGCAAATAGATTAGTTTGGATTAGATTTATATTTACCCGGCATTTTAGTTAACTTTAAACACATAACTGGAGTAACTGCTATATTTCAATCATAAATCTATTCATAAGCCTACACAATCATACGTGCACTGAGCGGTGTAGGCCTACTTAACTATCATTTAAAAAGTTGTGTACATGCATGCCTATCATCTATGCAAAATCTCTGCAGTCAATCCAGAAAGAGAAGATATATATGCATTTGTAGAATTGTATTCCAAGAAGTGTGTGGGTGGGTTTGATTAAATATAGCCTAATTCACGTACACGAAATCCGATGTTACTGTCACCTCTAACAGGCCGTTAGAATTGTGATGTCAGGCACCGTGACCATAAAGTCTGTCCTTTAAGTTTAATCAACAAAAATATCATCAACTTCGATATTATTGAACCTTTGTGCATCTCGAACAATGTAGTGTCTCTGTGTGAACAATGAATTGTCAAATAATATGTGCATAGGTGCCTAATACGCGCAACAGTAGAGAACCTAGCTATGCTCCTCTAAATAATAATCTAGACTAATAGGAATTGGTGTCATCCCGGTGTGACGTCACAACTCTAGCGCGATAGCTAAAAACGTTTGGTTGTCAAGGTGGTTGCTATATGCTTATCTCACCTTTGGCTGGGCCGATTACAAAAATTTAAAAAGCATTTTGTTTTTCTAGTAAAGGAGAATCTATATTATGATTGTCAAGTTAATCGGAGCGATCGGGTGTCTAGTCCTCACAACATCTTTAAACAATTCTGTATGATATGGTGTTTACAAGGAAATTTAGAAAAATCATGAATTTTTGCATTAAAAAGTCCATTTTCACCCATGTTGACCCTATAAAGGTGAATCCTTCAAAAGACACATCTAGCCATCATAAAGAAGACACCTGCCAAGTTTCATCACATTATTTTAAGCGATCCTGTATGATATGGTGTTTACAAAGAAATTGACAAATTTCTTGAGTTTCTGCATTAAAAAGCCCATTTTAACTCAGAATCTTGGACCTATAAAGGTAAATTTTTCAAAAGGAACATCTGCGTATCATACCTGAGTGATATACCAAGATTTATTAAAATATTTGAAGCGGTTCGGTATGATATGTTGTTTACGAGATATTATGGACAGACAGATGCAGTGATTACTATAGGGCCTCCACACCCACCATCCGGTGCGTGGCCCTAATAAACTCAGTCTTATAAGTTACTACCTTAAAGGCTTTGTATCATAACTTCACCATGTCGAGAGAACCAGGAACAGTAGCAGCCATTACAGCAATGAGCAACAGGCAACTGCACAGGGTCCCATACATTACGAATCAATAAATGTTGCAACAAAGTGTTAATGTGACCTACTTTTGATATGTGACTGCCAAGATTGTATCCATAGAACAAGTCTGGTCACCATAGTTGACAAAGGGTTACATGTACAATACAAACAAATATCTTTTGTTCAGATATATCAGTAGGTCTTACTTTTGAAGCACGACAACCATATTAACCGAAGATGCACATGTATGGCCATAGGAGCTGGGAGCATAGGCGAAAAGTTGTTGAAATCGCAGCCCAGATAATTTCTTTTGAATGTTTAGTGAGCCAAGAAAATTAGGTCAAAGATGACCTATTTTCAATACGTAACACCCTTAACCCTTTGAACCAGGAAAATATTTTTGTGCTCACCACGCCCATCTTGAGTTTTACTAAAAGCATTGACAAGATTATAATTTTTAACATTATACTTAGCCCATGTACACGAAAGGTCGTTATCAGGACTTCGGTGAGAAAGTACATATATCTGAAAGGCCAGAAGACCGGCCAGAAGACCGGCCTCCATGTACATATGCTTATTTCTTTTTTATGATGTCAGTCTATAACCATAGATAGGTACATGTATGTGCAGGGCCGGAATTACAGCCTTTCGGGTATAGGGACTTTCTCACTGAAGCCGGAATTACGCCCTTTCGGGTAAATGGACTTTCTCACTGTGGTCTGAATTCTGGCCTTCTGGGTTCAAAGGGTTAAACTATGATGTGCCCATGTCATTGTGACTGAGAATTCTAGAATAAATTGCATATAATTTCCAATCTACATTATTAGCCAATGACCACACAATACCGCTCCCACCCCCCACCCACCCACCCCCACCCTTGGGATACTGACACCATTAAGGTATACATAATATAACAATTTCTCAAGATCAACCCAATTTCTTGACAGTTTGTAAGATTATCTGTAATTCGCCTTTTTATTCTGAATGCATTACGATTTCAAGGGATCACGAAACTCTTTGTCCACTAGATACTGGCATGATACCATTTCTTCAATTATCCTATTGATGTGAAATTTGGTCGCATGAATGATGAAAAAATGTAAACATTTTGAAAATATTAGTAATATTGATAAATAATTGACCGTAGCAAAAAACCATAGGCAGTTCCAATACTTAAGAAATTGTTGCAAATGGTGGCCATATTTTAATTCTCTGATCACTTGAGAAGTTTCGGCAACCAAACTCAAAACAGATCAGCCGATTCAGATTGGCCTATTCATTACTAGTGTTCAGGATTTATTCAAATACTGAAAGTTAGGACTGTGACATCACAGTGTTGTGACATATACGTGTGCAGAATAACGTCACATCACTAAACCAAATCTGGATGAAATTTGAGAGAAAATGGGTATGCTGTATTGTCATTTGATCGATATTTTGAGCTAATATTCCCTTTCAGAAACTGATTTGTACTTTTCCAGTGAACATGAATCAAAAGACTGCTGAAATTTGCAATGATTTCTTAACACTTTAACCCTCGAATTTGTTCAAGAAAACTTAAATTTTCTCATAGAAAATGTCCATTTGCAGGCCAAGAAGACTATTTTTGAAAACTGACCACTGGAATGACTGGCTCGGTTATCGGGCCAGTCATTCGAGTGGTAAATTAAAAAAAATTGTCTTCTCTTGGTCTGCAAATGGACATTTCTCAAGACCACTGAAGGCATTTTTGGCTGATATGTTTGTTAAAGGCTTAAGCATGAGAACTGGCTAAGCATATAAAGTTAAAAGCTCCAGGCCGCTAAGTTGTTGATCAATAATTTTAAGATTTGTAAGATATTTAGTTTTTTTCATCTTCCTCATCTGGCCAAATTTCAGATCCAGTAGTAGACAAGGGTTAAAGTAAGTACTATTTTGAAAATGTGAAATGTGTGACTTGCCAGATACTGGTTCTATAAGTACCTCTTTTAGCAAAACACAAAGCAAACAATTAACCCTTTAATGGTCAAGCCGGTCAAAACCCACCTCTTTAGTGGTCTTGAGGAATTTCCATTTGCACGCCAAGAGAAGGCTATTTTTGTAAATTTACCACTGGAATGTCTGGCTCGATAATTCCAGCACTACACTTTTAAAAATAGGTCTCCCTCATGACCATTTAATAAGCATATATTTTGCTTTCCTTGACCAAATTTGAGCAGTAAAGGCTAAAGCTAATGCTAAAAGTTGAGGCACATGAGAGTGATAGTGATGAACAGGTAGACAGGCAGGCGGGCATGCAGATGCATGGACAGACAGACAGTGAGAGAGAGATAGACAGAGAGACTGACTGACATGAAGGTCATCACCCTTTTCCTCCTCGGAAAGCTTAAGGTTGTACAATTATACAGGGAGTGAAGCGTGCTAAAGGGCAGATTTTATGCACAAATTAGAAGCGTGCTTATGGAATAATTTAACACAAAGTATGAATTAAAAGTAATTTACTTCTGTACATCTTTATGGCAGCTGGTATTTATGCATACAGAGTATTGTGACCGGAACGATGGCAAGGAAATAAAACTGTTTGATTGCGATGTCATCGTTAATAAGAAATATCCCAAGCAAATCCATTAAATATACTAGTCTTTAAATGAGGAGTAGTCAGTTAAAGCAAAAGTTGACAGACAGATGCATGGACAGATGGTCACAATGTCATATGCGCACTTGGCCATTCCAAGCATGGATGCATGCATGCACACACAAACATGCATGCACTCGGTTGCACATATGCTCCCTCCGTCCCTCCCTCCCTCACTCACTTACACCGAACGACTCAATCATGCATGCACGCATGCATGCACGCACGCACGCACGCACGCACGCACGCACGCACGCACGCACGCACGCACGCACGCACGCACGCACACACACACACACACACACACACACACACACGCACACCTTATTTTATATACATACCGATCTGATCTGCCTTAGTTGCAAAACTTAAGTAGCATAATTGCCTAACAGTGTCAGATATGACAAACTCTCTATGATATAAAATAAATTCAATTGAACATTATAAAATTGATTTAATAGGATGAATAGCGTCTAGTGAACTTAGTTTTATATTATTGCACACCTGTCTTGTAATGTGTGGCCAGAAACAGAGATTGACGTTAACCATTTAACCCTCTAAGTCTTAAATTTATTCAATAAATTTCAATATTCTCAAAGAAATTGTCAATTTGCAGACCAAGAGACCACATTTTAAAATTTGCCACTGGAGTGACTGGCTTGGT
Organism: Chaetoderma sp. LZ-2023a; assembly: GCA_034401795.1. Lineage (NCBI taxonomy): Eukaryota > Metazoa > Mollusca > Caudofoveata > Chaetodermatida > Chaetodermatidae > Chaetoderma > Chaetoderma sp. LZ-2023a. The sequence goes on along the minus strand of CM067372.1, from coordinate 39,116,488 downwards.
TATCGAGCCAGTCATTCCATTGGTAAATTTTCAAAAATAGTCATCTCTTCATCTACAAATTGACATTTCACAAGACCACTTCAGAGGCCGTTTTTGGCTGATATGAGGGTTAAAACTCAAGTTGGTCAAAAACTGCTTCTGAAGTGGGCTTAAGAAAAGCCAATTTGTAGATAAAAAAAATAAAATTTTTGAAAATTTACCACCTGTATAACTGGCTCGATAACCGAGTTGGTCACTCCAGTTGTAAATTTACAGAAAATATCTTCTCTTGTCTTGACAAATAGCCATTCCTTTATCATGTGACTTCTTTCTGCGTGACTGAGCCAGTGATGTCCATTGGATAAAATATATACATATTGGACTGTAAATGGAACATTTTCTTTGAAAAAAAGCAGGTTACAGGATGAATGTGAGATCAGTGTGGAAACCGTGAAAAAGATGAATCCTGTTGCAACATTAACCCTTTAAGCATTAAATTTGTTCAAGAAAATGTCAATTTTCTCAAAGAAAATGTCAATTTGCAGACCAAGAAGACTATTTTTTTAAATTTAGTGCTGGAATGACTGGCTCGGTTATCGAGCAAGTCATTCCAGAGGTAAATTTAAAAAAATAGTCTTCTCTTCATCTGCAAATGGACATTTCTCAAGACCACTACAAAAGCCGATTTTGACTGATATGAGTTTTAAAGGGTTAACTATCACCATTCATTGGTCAGGATTCATCAGAAAATCATAATGTCTTAGTGACTGCACATTTGCAGGCCAACATATTAAGACTACATTTGAAAATTTAAAACTGGAGTGACTAGCATGGTCAATGAGCCAGCCATTCTTGCTATAAGTTTTCAAAAATATCACCATTTTGACCTGTAAATGGACATTTCTCATGACCAGTACAGAAGTTCTAATTTTGGCCAGCATGACAATTAAAATGTAATTAAGCCTTTACCACTCGTATCAGCCAAAAACAGCTTCTACAGTAGTCTTGAGACATGTCCATTTGTAGACCAAGCGAAGACTATTTTTGAAAATTAATCACTGGAGTGACTGGCTTGGTTATTGACCCAGTCATCCCTATGGTACATTTTCAAAAATAGTCTTCTCTTGGTCTGCAATTATAAATTTTCAATGAGAAAAATTTAATTTTCCTGAACAAGCTTGATAGTAAAAGGGATAAGCGTATAATCCAGAGCTACTGAAACCGCACCATAAATTCTTCCATTCACAAGCTGATTAAAATATTCTCACAGAAATCTTGTGTCTCGCAGTTTAAAAACATTAACTATCAATGCCAGATTATTTAGCTGAGATCTATTATAGAAACTGAGATCTATTATAGAAACCGGAAATGGTAAATTTAAGCAAATTCCGATTCCGAATTACGGCGTTCATTCGTATATCATGATACTGATGTTTGTGTATATATTGGAAAGCAGACTGGTTAGATGTTTTACTCAGACACCACCATGTTTCTGCGCTCAGACCATACTTCATTGGCACTGTTCATTCTATGGTCAACAGAGTCATTATAGTGTAAAAATAAACACAGAACTGACAATTCTGAGAGTGGCTTCAGAGTGGCGTTATTGTTGCCTCACACACTAACAAAAGCCAGTCTTATTATTCACTAGAATATTCACCATATAATTTTCTTCTTAGATACCAGTTTCCTCTGGATTCAGACTGAATATTGTTAAATGCGTCTATGGGGAAAATGTCTGGCACCGGATCACACCACTGCTTGTGGCAGAAATTCCATGCAGCTTACATTTAAGTCTGGCAATGGTCCAGTTTCATTTGGCAAAAGAACACTTGTTGAGTGAGTGTTACTGGTGACGTAAGTGTATATATAGAATCCATTATATTATCTCAAGGGTAAAATTTGAGATCATTCAATCGGAATTTTTTGCAACAAGATATGATATAATCTGGCAAATGTTTATTTTCACTGGAACTAACTCTTATTTATCTATAGAAGTTTTATAATAAGCTCTGCACTAATTCTGTTATGTTATAGTGATCCTAGTGTCAGAATAATTACTGCCATCATAGGTCCACAGAATAGATGGGATCTATTGCTAACTATATCATCCCACCGCCATTTCTTGCTACTGTCTACACACTTTTTATGCCTGTTGTAATCGATTTGAAATTTTGAAACCTGAACTCTCAGAATTTATATTTCAAAGTAAATATAGAGTAAGTTTATTAATTTGTAAATTAAATTGTTAATGAAATTGTAAATTCATCAAAGACATACAACATAGTACACTCACCACATATAGTACTTTACATTTTCAGATGGCGCTATACGTCTTTATGAATGTGATGTCGGTGAGCTAGTGATGTAATTGATTATGATGTCAGATACTTGAGTGATAGAGTGGACCCATTAATTCTTCTAAACTCCATATACCATAGCGAAAGATGCTTGAGCAAACATCGTGACTTATGAGATGGAAGATGCTTGAGTGTGCATCATGACTTATGAGGTGAGACGCATTACCGAGTATCGCGACCTATGAGATGACTTGAGTGAGTAGCGTGACTTATGAGCTAGAAGCTTGAGTGACCACTGTGACTTATGAGCTAGACGATGCTTGAGCGACCATCGTGACATAAGCTGGAAGACGCTTGAGCAAGCATCATGACGTATGAGCAAGACGCTTGAGCAAGCATCACATCTTATGAGCTTTTAGACGCTTGAGCAAGCATCATGACATAAGCTGGAAGATGCATAGACGAGCATCGTGACTTAGGAGCTAGAAGATGCTTGAGCAAGTGTCGTGACATAGGAGCTAGAAGATGCTTGAGCGAGCGTCATGATTTAGGAGCTGCAAGATGCTTGAGCGAGCACCATGACTTAGGAGCTAGAAGATGCTTGAGTGAGCATCATGACTTAGGAGCTGGAAGAGGCTTGAGCGAGCATCGTGACATAGGAGCTGGAAGAGCCTTGAGCAAGCGTCATGACTTAGGAGTTGGAAGACGCATAAGCAAGCATCGCGACTTAGGAGCTGGAAGAGACTTGAGCGGGTGTCGTGACTTAGGAACTGAAAGATGCTTGAGCAAGAGTCGTGACTTATGAGCCAGAAGACGCCTGAGTGAGCATCATGTCTTATGAGCTGGAAAACATTTGAGTAAGTATCATGACATAAGCTGGAAGACACGTGAGCGAGCATTGTGATTTAGGAGCTGGAAGACGCTTGGGCAAGCATCGTGACATGAGCTGGAAGACGCTTGAGCGAGGATCATGCCATAAGCTGGAAGACGCTTGAGCGAGCATCGTGACGTATGAGCCACAAGATGCTTGAGCGAGCATCACGTCTTATAAGCTGGACGACGTTTGAGTGGCCATCATGACATAACCTGGAAGACGCATAAGCGAGCATCATGACTTAGGACCTAGATGAGGTTTGAGTGAGCATCGTGACTTAGGAGCTAGATGCTTGAGCGAGCGTCGCAACTTAGAAGCTAGAAGATGCTTGAACGAGCATCTTGATTTAGGAGCTGTAAGATGCTTGAGCGAGCATCGTGACTTAGGAGCTGAAAGAGGCTTGAGCGGGTGGCGGCGTGACTTAGGAGCTGGAAGATGCTTGAGCAAGCGTCGTGACTTATGAGCTGTAAGACATTTGAGTGAGCATCATGACATAAGCTGGAAGATACATGAGAGCATTGTGATTTAGGGGCTGGAAGATGCGTGAGCGAGCGCCGTAATATGAGCTGGAAAACTCTTGAGCGAGCATCATGACAAAGGAACTGGAAGAGGCTTGAGTGAGCATCGTAACTTATGAGCTCGAAGACTATTGAGCTACCACCATAATTTGAGTGAGAGTCATGACATAAGCTGGAAGATAGTACATGAGAGCATTGTGATTTAGGAGCTGGAAGACGCGTGAGCAAGCGCTGTGACATGAGCTGGAAAACTCTTTAGCGAGCATCGTGACAAAGGAACTGGAAGAGGCTTGAGTGAGCATCGTAACTTATGAGTTCGAAGACGATTGAGCTACCGTCGTAATTTATGAGCCAAAAGATGCTTGAGCGAGCATAGTGACTTATGAGCTGGAAGATGCTCGAGCGATCATCGTGACATAAGCTGGAAGACGCTTGAGCAAGCATCGTGATGTATCAGCCAGAAGACGCTTGAGCGAGCATCACATCTTATGAGCTTTTAGGCACTTGAGTGAGCATCATGACATAAGCTAGAAGACGCATAAGTGAGCATCATGACTTAGGAGCTGGAAGAGGCTTGAGCGAGTATCGTGACTTCACAGCTGGAAGAGGCTTGAGCGAGCATCATGACATAGGAGCTAGAAGATGCTTGAGCGAGCGTTGTGACTTAGCAGTTGGATGAGGCTTCAGCGAGCATCATGACATAGCACCTCGAAGAGGCTTGAGCGAGCGTCATGACATAGCACCTGGAAAAGGCTTGAGTGAGCATTGTGACATAGGACCTGGAAGAGGCTTGAGCGAGCATCGTGATTTAGGAGTTGGAAGACACATAAGCGAGCATCTTGACATAGGAGTTAGAAGAAGTTTGAGCGAGCGTATTGACTTAGGAGCTGGAAGATGCTTGAGTTAGTGTCGTGACTTAGGAGCTGGAAGATGCTTGAGTAAGCATTGTGATTTAAGAGCTGGAAGAGGCTTGAGCGAGCGTCGTGACATGAGCTGGAAGATGCTTGAGCAAGCATCATGACATGAGCTGGAAAACGTTTGAGTGAGCATTATGACTTATGAGCTGCAAGACACTTGAGAAAGCATTGTGACTTATTAGCTGGAAGACACTTGAGCGAGTATCATGACTTATGAGCTAGAAGAGCCTTGAGCAAGTATCGTGACATAAGCTGGAAGATGCTTGAGTGAGCATCATGATGTATGGGCCAGAAGATGCTTGAGTGAGCATCATGACATAAGCTGGAAGGCACATGAGCGAGCATAGTGACTTAGGAGCTGGAAGAGGCTTGAGCGAGCCTTGTGACTTAGGAGCTCGAAGACGTATTAGCAAGAATCGTGACACAGGAGCTGGAAGAGGCTTGAGCGAGCATCGTGACTTATGAGCTTGAGGACGCTTGAGCTAGCATCGTAACTTATGAGCTAAAAGATGCTTGAGCGAGCATGGTGACCTATGTGCTGGAAGAGGCTTGAGTGAACGTTGTGACGTAGGAGCTGAAAGAGGCTAGATCGAGCATCGTGACTTATGAGCTGGAAGATACTTGAGCGAGCATCATGACATAGGAACTCGAAGATACTTGAGCAAGTGTCATGCCTTATTAGCTTGAAGACGCTTGAGCGAGTATCATGACTTATGAGCTAGAAGAGGCTTGAGCAAGTATCGTGACATAAGCTGGAAGATGCTTGAGTGAGCATCATGATGTATGGGCCAGAAGATGCTTGAGTGAGCATCATGACATAAGCTGGAAGGCACATGAGCGAGCATAGTGACTTAGGAGCTGGAAGAGGCTTGAGCGAGCCTTGTGACTTAGGAGCTCGAAGACGTATTAGCAAGAATCGTGACACAGGAGCTGGAAGAGGCTTGAGCGAGCATCGTGACTTATGAGCTTGAGGACGCTTGAGCTAGCATCGTAACTTATGAGCTAAAAGATGCTTGAGCGAGCATGGTGACCTATGTGCTGGAAGAGGCTTGAGTGAGCGTTGTGACGTAGGAGCTGAAAGAGGCTAGATCGAGCATCGTGACTTATGAGCTGGAAGATACTTGAGCGAGCATCATGACATAGGAACTCGAAGATACTTGAGCGAGTGTCATGCCTTATTAGCTAAGAGACGCTTGAGCGAGGATCATCTCTAACTAAGCTCCACCCACACCTCGCTCATGTTGGGATCGATCGATCTCTGAACACCCTATCAATTTCCAAAAAAAGACTACTGGTAAGGTGTTGAATATTTTGAAACTAATCTGACTGGGTGCTGTCAAATTAGTTTCAAAATATTCAACAGCATGTTTATTAAATAGCAAAGAATTACAAAGACATATAATTCATACGACGTGTCGGATTATTTGAGATTTGATGACGGTCTATATGGAACCCTTTGTGACATAATGATTGTGAAGTCATCATACACTCGCTGAGCTGATTATGACATCATAACTCATGACTCTGGAAAGGTGAATTGAAAGCCTGTCGTCTCACAACACACCAACCCACCACAACCTCTCCCGACCCACCTCAGCACACACACAGATTTTCCAAGTTTTGAATCATTTAGTTCAAAGGGAAGGCGTGTTGATACGTGGAAAACAGTTTTCATGAAGGCTGCATTGTTTTTCATATTTAGTCTACCTTTGAGACAGCTTCTCCATACCATGTGCCCAATGAATATCCAATGATTTTACTCATTCAGCTAGCAAGCTATGGAACGGTATCACATTAAACCACATTTCTCGATGGCTGCTTTGTTCATAAAATATTAAAGATATTTGCATTTTCAAAGAAAAAAATATTGGCAAATGGAACATATCTGCACATTTTTTCGTTTTAGTCCATCAGGTAATGAAATGTGTCAGTGTAGCTGACTGCTAATGAATGGAGCATGGACAGAGCATGATCAAAAACCTTGTTGCGCCAGTCAGTGGCATAAAATGTCTTCACAAAATGATCGCAATAAACACAAGCTTAGCGGGAATCATGGCATAACGGCTATTGAAATGTGCCATGTACTTTCCCGCTGGATTTGTGCGAGTTGAATCAACGGATGCTTCTGAAATGTGATGGCTTTATTTCTGTCTCCTGAGCGTGGGAGCGGATAAAGTATCCTCCACCATAATGGATATTTTCAGACAATGGTCTATCGTTGATGAGTGGTGATGCCGTGACAATGTTTTTTGTCTATGTAATACTCGGAATAAATGGCAAAAGGACGTCCTGGATAACACAGATCAATACTTACAAGATCCGATGTCAGAGAGCCTTAGCAGAGGAGTAATTTAATACGGACTGTGAATTAATTCACCAACAAATCCCTGATAGTAAGTTTATTACGATATAAAACTTACTCTGGTGAATATTTTGGAATTAATTTGACAGGAAGCAGCAACAGTTTCTAGTCAAATTAGTTCCAAAATATTCACAGTTTTCCTGTATGGTTGCCTTGAAAATGAGATATGGGAATTCATCGGGTAAAAAGGGTTAATGTTGAGTGATAGAAAACCTTTAACCCCTCACTGACCAGAAATGACGAATGATTTATCGTGTAAGGAATATTCAGTTGAAAATTTTGAAATTAATTTGACTGGAACCTGTTGCTGTCTATGGAAGCAAAAGATTCCAGTAAAATTATTTTCAAAATAAGAGCTTTCCTGTATCTATATCTTGGAACTGGGACAATAAAATTTCAAAGGACAAATGGTTAATAAATGCTTATCACATGTCCACTGATGTATGTGATTTTAAATTCATATGCAGTGAAACAGATTACTGACATTTTTTTTTTATGGGAGATAATTAGGGGGAATACGAACACATTTTTCTAAAATGCGGTCACAATCAGATTGTCTCACAAAATTCTGAGATTACATTTCAGTTTTTCGCATAAAAACTAGTTTTAATGCGAACAGGAAGAAAACCGTAACTTTCGAACCGGCATTCAATCAAGTGGCTGCTAAAATATAATTATTACTCATGTCAATGCATGTCCTGTGGGTCATGGTTTCACTTTTATGAATGAACTGTGGCTATGATATATTCTCCTGACAAAATCCCTATATTTTGTGTCAATAAAATGCTTCTCTGAAAGTATGAATTATGATGATATGGCTAAATGATGAGCTCTCGCTTAATGAAATTGGATAAGCTTTACTACAAAACAGACCGAAAGAGGACACCTCAAGGAATAGAATGTTATGTCATTGATTACCCAGAATGCATAGGTCGCAGTAAAGAGTGGGCAGGAATGAATTACAGTAAAATCTCTATTAACCCTTTAACACTCAAAACATCCAAAAACAGTTTCTGGAG